>JAOANR010000005.1:21076253-21290331 GCA_030278955.1 Hygrophila difformis
GCCATTTTTGTCCCTTCAGGGAGAAATATAACAGCTCTACCGGAGCCTTCTATGCATTTTGCATTACCGCTTATAGTTTTCACTGCGGTCTTTTCCAATTTTAAATTGGAGAAATAGCTTTTGCTTTTCAAAATACTATGCGTTGTTGCACTGTCAATGAGGCAGGTATCATCTCTGACTTTTGAATTTCCAGCATCCATTGAAGTAAGATGCATTTTCACATCTTGGCCCCAGGACATATAATTGCTTCCTTCAACGGTTAAGGGAGCAAATTCCTGCTTTGTGAAACTTTTGACAATTTCTCACACGAGTATTTTTTAAAAATATAATCCCGGTTTAGGTTTTATTCAATGAAACCAATTATGAAGATGGAGTTGGGATTAGGGATGTATTTATAGGTTGTCACGTTTTTATATGCTCATGTAGGAAACTGTGCCCCCGAAAGCGCACGGTGTCAAAAATTGCAGTAATTTATAGTAAGACCGGATCGTTCACTGGAGGATGTGCGATAGAAGCAGGGCCCACGTCGTTTACTAAGATTTTCCACTCGTTTACTCGATTCAAGTTTTGCAATGGTTTCTAACAACTACTTGACAATAATTTAAACTGGATATGGAAGCAATAAAATCATTCTACAAAGCATGGTAAAATACATCTAGGAAAGCACTTAAATTTATTCTACGAAAGCATGTAAAATTATGCTACACTATCTAGAAAGCAGATTTAAGATGTGACAGAAGGGACAGGGAGAAAATAATAAAGTTTGGACAAGATTCAGATGAAACATAATTAAACTTCCATTTTAGTGCACAAATCTTAGCTTGGGATAATCCTCCAGTTAGTTAACTCTCATGCTCTCTGCACCATGTTCCCTTTAACAGACAGGTACTTACAGTAAGAGTTTACATGCTCTTAAGACAACAAGTGTAACACCCCGGATTTGATAACCCAGGCCGGGATGTCACCGCCGCAATTCCCTAGCAAGACACGGCTTCCCGAGCTTGCTAAGGAAATGCAAGGCTTGTGGGTATGAAAAGATTTAAAAACATTTCAAGATTTAGTCCGGAAATTTATAATACTTAATACGATAGTAGTAATCATCATGCGCGAAAAGTAAATAAAGGAAGTGCAGCGGAAAGCAAAATCACGGCCAACATGGCCAAATCCTCGGGTTTAACAGACCCGGTAAAAACAGTACGATGCAGAAATTTAAAATGTTCATAAATAATTCCCCCAAGTGCATGCGTATGCGTCACTCGACATACTCTGTAAAAGAAAAAATGACAACGGTTGTCAGTATAAAAATATACTGAGTAAGTTAATCCCTAACTAACAAATAAAAGGGGTTACAAGTGTTTAAACTAAAGATTTCGCTTATCGTACGAGAATTTAAAAATACATGATTTATTAGCAGCGGAAAATTATGATTAAAGAACTTAATTTAAAAAGCGAAATTTAAAGCATAATTTAAGATGCATAAAGTTTAAATACATAAATAAAAACAGGATAATTACGATTTAAGCATAATGAAACACTCACACGAGTCTTTTACTTTTCATCCCGTAAACTAAGAAGAGGACACCATACCGGGAGATCACTAACGAGGCAATCTCAACATAGGACCACTAACGAGGCAGTCCAAACAATGGGAGACCACTAACGAGGCAGTCTCAAAGATAGTAGGACCACTAACGAGGCGATCCAAAAAGATAGTAGGACCACTAACGAGGCGATCCACAAATACAGCGCGCGAGATCACTAACGAGGCAATCTCAGATAGTAAGGAGACCACTAACGAGGCAGTCTCAAAGATAATGATAGTATGAAGATCGGCTCAGCCTAGTGAACGGGATTTTTCGAAAGTTCGTATTTCAAAGTTATCAAAGGATCGATATCGCGTTTTCATAGTTCGAGTTTTCTCAAGTTCGAAAAATCCTATTCGAGGCAGTTCACGCCTTTCTTAATTTAAAATTCGTTCTTCCTCCAAAAATTCTGAAACTTGGCCAGTAATTCAAAAACACACACACGAACAACTTTCATGTTTTAAGTTTTTGGAAATAGGGTTCCGAAGTGAGTTAAAATTTGAGTTTATTGCAAAGAATAATTTACGTCTTAAAAACTGTTTTCGTCACAGGTTCGTGTAACGCCGATTAAAAATTCATTTTAAAACCAATCGATGTGAAATTTTTACAGTAACTACACGACACATTAAGGAAAACCTTTCATGTTTTAAGTTTTTGGAAATAATGAATTCTTGGTACTCAAAAATCGAGTGCAACTCACTGCATACTCATGGCCCTTAAAACGAATTCAAAACAGTTCTAAAAACTTGGCCGATTGACATATCAAATGAACACCAAAATTCGTGAAATTTTGTAGGCGTAATCTAGACACAATTATCTACAACTTTTGTTTAGAAATGCAAAGTTAAATCATTCGAAAAATGGGTGAAAAACATGCATCAAGTTGAATGAAGGAATCTGTCACAGATTTAAATCGTTCGGTTTGATACAGAAAGTTCATGGCGAAAATTGGGATAGCAAAACTTAATGTCAATGGCTGAAATTTGGACACAAGATAGATAAAGGTGTTAGGAACAACTTTTATGTTGAAAAGTTTTCGGTTTGAATTCCCGAAGGTCGAGTTTTTGGCGAGTCTTTAAAATTGGACGAAAATAGGGTTTTTGAAAACCGATTTTTGTTACAAGCCTATATCTCGAGATTTAAACAACAAACAACCACGAAAATTTGTGAGTAAGGTTTTAACTTACTTAGAATGATGATAGGGTCGCTGGATTGGGTTTCCGGACGTCCTAGGGTCACGACGAACGGCCAACTTCTCCGATCGCTTTTTGTTCGTTTTCCGACGGGAAATCGTAGTAAGGAAAAAGGGTTAGAATATGAGTTTCTGAGATCTATGGACGAATTGAAACGTTGCACAATGGCTTACCAAGAGTCTAGAGGGCAGGGGCTTGTCCCGGTCGTCCCGTCGTCGCCGAAATACTTGCCGGAAAGTGGTGTCGAAAGAGTTTCGAACTTGGAGAGGGAATTGAGGGTGGAGGCTGAATGTTTACTGAAAACCTAGGGTTTGGGGCGCCCCTAGGGTATTCTTAAGCCTTCCCCAAGGCTGAGATTCGATTGCCATGGTTAGGGGTGTGGTTTTTGGCAAGAAAATCGCCATGGAAGGAAAGTTTACACTTTCAGCACCTCTTGCGCGCTGGTGGCGCGCACCTAAGCTTTTGTCCGCGCGGAGCACGCGTGCCAGGCCTGGCGTCGCGACGCCCTTGGCCGCGCGGTGGCCGCGCGGCGGCGCGCGGACAGCGCGGGCCGGCCGGACCGGCCGGTTCGGCTCCGCGTGTTCCGTCGGGTCTTCCCTCGCTTTCCCCTATCGGTTTTCTACGTGTTAGCTCGATTCCCTGGGGCGTCTTCGTTGCGGAATCTTCTCCTTGATCTTGTTACGAGTCCGGCTTATCGCTCGCAACATTTCCGGGTCCTACTTAGCCTAGTCTAAATTGGTTTCAACATCCCCTATCGTCCTTGTGGTCTAATTCGTGATGTATTTTGTGATTTATTTCGTGACTGAACTTAGAAATTAGTTCTAAGCTGCCTACGTACCCTGTGAAGGGATCAAGTCATGACGTAGTTCAAAACAATTTGAATTTGTTTTTCCTCGGGTGTTACATCCTCCCCCCCTTAAGAATACAGTTATGTCCCCATAACTGTGGTCGGGTCGTCTTGGAAGAGGGTAGGGTAACGTTGCCTCATGTCGGCTTCCAATTCCCAGGTTGCCGTCTCCGTCTCGTGGTTGGACCACAGGACCTTGACCATCTTTACAGTTTTATTCCTTGTCACCCTTTCCTTGTAGTCGAGTATTTGCACCGGGGTTTCTTCATAGGTCAAGTCATCATCCAATTCGACTACGTCCGGTTGGAGTACATGCGACGTGTCGGGCACATACTTCTTTAGTTGGGGGTCGTGGAACACATTGTGGTCACGAGCAAACGGTGGTGGGGTCGTTAGTTAACATGCCGTTCTCATTTCCCCTACGGAATTTCTTAGGGTCCCTAGGCATTTACGTCCCGGGGGTTTCCCGTAGTCCTGCGAAAGGAGGGCGTGAGGCAATTCCGCCGTCCTTGCCCGGAATAATGCCAGGCGATGCTCCCTGTCGACGTATTTCTCTGTCAATGTATGCCCGGGTTCAGTGAGGAGCGTATAGCGAAAGAGATTGAGCAGAACAGGAAAGATAAAACTCCACCTGGGTCCCGCGCGGTGGCCGCGCGTTGGCGCGCGGGGAGCGCGCGGCAACCCCTGTTCGAAAAAAATAGGGCTCGCGCTCCGCGCGAGCCACTTCCCCCATTTCTCATCCGAGAACACACCCCCCCCAATTCTCTCTAAATCCGGCGAGTTACCTTCTTGTTTGCTCGATTTCGACTTCAATTCCACTCATCTAGGTACGAGTCTACTAAACCCACTTACTAATTTCAACTTTTATGTTTTGGATGACTTGATTTGTGTAGAGATTTAGGAAATTAGGGTTTGTGTACAAAAATTGGGGGTTTGTGATTTTTAGGCTTGATTTGTGCAGTTTAGCAAGTGTATGTGGCAATTGTTGTTACCCCTATTGCCTTGCCTACGTTTATGTTATAATGTGTTTATGTTTCTGGCAAATTCTTGTTGAATTCGAATCCTTAGAAAGGCTATGAAGTTACTGGTGCTTGGTTGCTGTTGGGGTGTGATTATTGGTTTGTTCCCTCGTTGTTTAGTGCTGTAGGATTTGCCGTATTGTTATTAAAATGATTGTTTCGTTCTGTGGGCGATTTCCGTGTGTTGTTAGTAACTTAGGTTTTGGTTTATTGTGCACATAACGTGTTCGACGAAATGCCACATAGGGTTTAGGCACTAGTTTTAGCATATTCTTTGTCTAGGTCACCTCCTGGTTGGTCTTAGTAAACGGTAGGATTTGTTGTTCTTACGGTACATTCACGTTGGGATTATATATTAATGCCCTATTCGTATTTTCGCTTGACTTCTGTGTGGGACTTAGCCTTATAATTGGTGTTTGGTAACTTGCAGGATGTTGCTCTTTTTGTGGGTCGTTTTGGCGTCTCTCATGTGTCCTCCGAGGACTAGGAGACGGGTTGCTGATGAGGCTGGCCCCAGCCATGCTGCTCCGGCGATGCCGGATTTCGACAAGAGCGAGTCAGAGGAGGATGAGGCGCAGAGGGTCCCGCGTCTCAGGGGCCTCCCGGACGAGGTGCGTCCTCACCGGCATGACAGGTTCCGGTTTAGGACGAGGGCTGCCCAGGACTTTTATTTCGACGAGCTTCGTCGAAACAGGGCTTACGTCCCTGAGAGAGGCATATATCCTCTTCATATGGGCGATGACAGGGTCAGTGCGGTCTTGGAGTATTTACAGTGGACTGGTCTGGCACGTCACCCCGAGGGCGTCGCCTCCGGTTATTTGGCTATGGAGGTTATTGCCAACATCGGCGGTCTCGGGGAGGGTGACGATCTATCCCGGGTATGGGTCCGTGGTCGCTATCTCGACTTCAGTGCTCGGGCGATCAACGTCTATTTTGGCTTGCCCGACGATGGGGTGTTCCGGCCCCAGCCTGAGGGGCGCGTTCTTGCTCCTGCGTGGAACACCTTATGCACCCTAGTGCCTCCTACGTTCGAGCACAGTCATGAGCTTCGTTTGACGTCGATGGACTCCCCTTGGCGAGAGCTCGCTCAGCTATGGTTCGGGCGTGTCCGGCCGATGTCCCGGAGCCACATTGTCTTGGACCACGTCTACGAGACCATTTGCTTCATCGCGCGGGACGGTAGGGTGAATGTAGGGGCTTGCATCGAGGACAACTTGCGGGGTATGCGCAGAGGACGAGGGAGTAGGGTGATTACCCATGTTCACCTCATCTGTGGGTTGTGCGCGGCACAGGGGATTCGCACTACACCGGAGACAGATCCGTACGACCTAGCACCTGGCCGTTGCTACCGTATTCCGTCTTATGCTGAGCGGCGTAGCGCCTTACGTCGTGGGGCTCCCCGTGCTGTACTTCGCCCGCAGCCTGATGACGGCGGCCTGATCCTCGTTGTACCACCGGAGCAGCCACCCCCTCCTCCAGTGGTTCCACCTCCTGCTGGGGCACCTCCTGCCGTGGCACCTCAGGGGCAGGAGATGATTCAGATGCTGCAGATGATGCAGGAGATGCGGGTCGGTATGGACGCCGGGTTTGCAGCTGGGCAGGCTCGTTATGACGCCCTCGACGCTAGGTTGGACCTCTATCAGACCCGCATGGACTCGTTTGCTACGAGGCAGGCTCAGCAGCAGGCCACCATGTCCGACATGTACGCCTATGTGCGGCAGATGGACGACTTCATGCGCCGACAGTTCCCGCCTCCCGATCAGTGATGTCTCCCTTTGGTTTCGTGTTTTCGTTTAGGTTTTGCGTTTAGACGTACTTTGTTTAGGCTCCTCCTTATGAGGACGTTGATGTTGCCTGGTGTTTGGGATTTATATTTTCGTTATGTTGTCGCTTAGTTAGGTGTTTGACATGTGTTGGTTGTGTGCTGCTGTTTCAGAACCATGGTTTAATTGTTCTGTCCATTTTATGGTTTGAGATGTCCTGGATTTACTATTACCTTCCTATAGTGTCTGCATGTGTGTGGATTGCCCAATAATACCTACGCCGTTGCTTGACTAAATCGCTTGGTTAAATTAGCGTGATAAGATACACGGGATTAGAGTTTATATGTGGAGTGTATATTGTTGCTCTTAAGGGAATTTTTTTTTTTTTTTTTTTTTGAGCGAAGATTAGTCTTTTAAATGGGTATCAATTTATCAGGGTTTTCTTGTAAAGGTTGTTGGAATTTATTTATTTATATGTACGTATTTTATTATCTTTATTATTATTTCCATTGTTATTATTTTTATATTTTTATTTTCATTTATTATTATTATTATATTATTATTATTATTATTATTATTATTATTATTATTATTTATTTATTTATTTATTTATTTTTTTTTTCAGGGTTGTAGGTTTCCCTCCTTGATTATGGTAGTTAAAGAACTAAATAAAATGCATGGAATAAATTTAAATAGGCTTGTATTTTATTACTCAAGAATTTTGGTTTACAAGCATTCGAAATAGAAATAGCAATGGTGCATCAGTATGGATCCCTAAATCTAGGGTGACTAGGCAGGTATATCCTCGATGGGATCGTCCTCGTCGCTGGATATGTCAATGGGAATGGGCGTCCCCACCGGGCTCGGGCTCGGAGGGAAGATGTCGGCCTCTAGGCCCAGTAGCTCAGCTGCTAAGTGTCCTATTTGCATCATCAGTTCGTTATCCTTGTTTTGGAGCGCAACCACTAGTGTTTGGAGTTCGGCGACTTGGGCCTTGAGTTGGGTTATTTCGTGATGGTCAGCTTCCCTAAGATTTCTCAGATAGTCCACGTTACTCTCTAGATGCCCCACTCGAGCTTTGAAGTGATTGACATGCTGTTGGGACTCGAGGTATGCATTGGTTAGTTTCATCATCAGGTTGGTCATGTTCGCGTTCGGTTCGGCCATCTATTGTCAACAAGGGAGGTTAGAGTTAGATGTTTTTCAGGCAAAGTTAAGATATGCATAAATTTAAATCTATATGCAACATGCAAGTGCAAGTCCCTTCCCCCATAAAATTTAGTTTAAAATAAATTGCTAAGGGTTGGGCCTCTATAGTGGGCCAAAATTTAATATTTCTTGGGCTAAGATTTGGGCTATGTAAAAAGGATTATAGATTTTTGGGCTAAAAATAGTACTAGTAGTCAAATAAATAATCTTAAAAGAAACAACACTTGGGCTTAAAAATATTGGTTTAAAATAATAGTAGTAGCTTTAAAAATTTTCCGGGCTCTGATACCAACTTGTAACACCCCGGATTTGATAACCCAGGCCGGGATGTCACCGCCGCAATTCCCTAGCAAGACACGGCTTCCCGAGCTTGCTAAGGAAATGCAAGGCTTGTGGGTATGAAAAGATTTAAAAACATTTCAAGATTTAGTCCGGAAATTTATAATACTTAATACGATAGTAGTAATCATCATGCGCGAAAAGTAAATAAAGGAAGTGCAGCGGAAAGCAAAATCACGGCCAACATGGCCAAATCCTCGGGTTTAACAGACCCGGTAAAAACAGTACGATGCAGAAATTTAAAATGTTCATAAATAATTCCCCCAAGTGCATGCGTATGCGTCACTCGACATACTCTGTAAAAGAAAAATGACAACGGTTGTCAGTATAAAAATATACTGAGTAAGTTAATCCCTAACTAACAAATAAAAGGGGTTACAAGTGTTTAAACTAAAGATTTCGCTTATCGTACGAGAATTTAAAAATACATGATTTATTAGCAGCGGAAAATTATGATTAAAGAACTTAATTTAAAAAGCGAAATTTAAAGCATAATTTAAGATGCATAAAGTTTAAATACATAAATAAAGACAGGATAATTACGATTTAAGCATAATGAAACACTCACACGAGTCTTTTACTTTTCATCCCGTAAACTAAGAAGAGGACACCATACCGGGAGATCACTAACGAGGCAATCTCAACATAGGACCACTAACGAGGCAGTCCAAACAATGGGAGACCACTAACGAGGCAGTCTCAAAGATAGTAGGACCACTAACGAGGCGATCCAAAAAGATAGTAGGACCACTAACGAGGCGATCCACAAATACAGCGCGCGAGATCACTAACGAGGCAATCTCAGATAGTAAGGAGACCACTAACGAGGCAGTCTCAAAGATAATGATAGTATGAAGATCGGCTCAGCCTAGTGAACGGGATTTTTCGAAAGTTCGTATTTCAAAGTTATCAAAGGATCGATATCGCGTTTTCATAGTTCGAGTTTTCTCAAGTTCGAAAAATCCTATTCGAGGCAGTTCACGCCTTTCTTAATTTAAAATTCGTTCTTCCTCCAAAAATTCTGAAACTTGGCCAGTAATTCAAAAACACACACACGAACAACTTTCATGTTTTAAGTTTTTGGAAATAGGGTTCCGCAGTGAGTTAAAATTTGAGTTTATTGCAAAGAATAATTTACGTCTTAAAAACTGTTTTCGTCACAGGTTCGTGTAACGCCGATTAAAAATTCATTTCAAAACCAATCGATGTGAAATTTTTACAGTAACTACACGACACATTAAGGAACAACTTTCATATTTTAAATTTTTGGAAAAAATGAATTCTTGGTACTCAAAAATCGAGTGCAACTCACTGCATACTCATGGCCCTTAAAACGAATTCAAAACAGTTCTAAAAACTTGGCCGATTGACATATCAAATGAACACCAAAATTCGTGAAATTTTGTAGGTATAATCTAGACACAATTATCTACAACTTTTGTTTAGAAATGCAAAGTTAAATCATTCGAAAAATGGGTGAAAAACATGCATCAAGTTGAATGAAGGAATCTGTCACAGATTTAAATCGTTCGGTTTGATACAGAAAGTTCATGGCGAAAATTGGGATAGCAAAACTTAATGTCAATGGCTGAAATTTGGACACAAGATAGATAAAGGTGTTAGGAACAACTTTTATGTTGAAAAGTTTTCGGTTTGAATTCCCGAAGGTCGAGTTTTTGGCGAGTCTTTAAAATTGGACGAAAATAGGGTTTTTGAAAACCGATTTTTGTTACAAGCCTATATCTCGAGATTTAAACAACAAACAACCACGAAAATTTGTGAGTAAGGTTTTAACTTACTTAGAATGATGATAGGGTCGCTGGATTGGGTTTCCGGACGTCCTAGGGTCACGACGAACGGCCAACTTCTCCGATCGCTTTTTGTTCGTTTTCCGACGGGAAATCGTAGTAAGGAAAAAGGGTTAGAATATGAGTTTCTGAGATCTATGGATGAATTGAAACGTTGCACAATGGCTTACCAAGAGTCTAGAGGGCAGGGGCTTGTCCCGGTCGTCCCGTCGTCGCCGGAATACTTGCCGGAAAGTGGTGTCGAAAGAGTTTCGAACTTGGAGAGGGAATTGAGGGTGGAGGCTGAATGTTTACTGAAAACCTAGGGTTTGGGGCGCCCCTAGGGTATTCTTAAGCCTTCCCCAAGGCTGAGATTCGATTGCCATGGTTAGGGGTGTGGTTTTTGGCAAGAAAATCGCCATGGAAGGAAAGTTTACACTTTCAGCACCTCTGGCGCGCTGGTGGCGCGCACCTAAGCTTTTGTCCGCGCGGAGCACGCGTGCCAGGCCTGGCGTCGCGACGCCCTTGGCCGCGCAGTGGCCGCGCGGCGGCGCGCGGACAGCGCGGGCCGGCCGGACCGGCCGGTTCGGCTCCGCGTGTTCCGTCGGGTCTTCCCTCGCTTTCCCCTATCGGTTTTCTACGTGTTAGCTCGATTCCCTGGGGCGTCTTCGTTGCGGAATCTTCTCCTTAATCTTGTTACGAGTCCGGCTTATCGCTCGCAACATTTCCGGGTCCTACTTAGCCTAGTCTAAATTGGTTTCAACATCCCCTATCGTCCTTGTGGTCTAATTCGTGATGTATTTTGTGATTTATTTCGTGACTGAACTTAGAAATTAGTTCTAAGCTGCCTACGTACCCTGTGAAGGGATCAAGTCATGACGTAGTTCAAAACAATTTGAATTTGTTTTTCCTCGGGTGTTACAACAAGATCTAAGATACCACAGACTTACAACTGCTCCGGTCAGAGCATGCCATTTATCTGTGGTGGACAAGCAACACCTGTCAAATCATTAGTTGATATGCCAAGTACTCCTATCATTCCCCCGGTCACGCCCAAAGCTTTCAAATCAAATCCTAAACCATTCCATAACTCTTAAACCTTACAACAGATGGACGACCCCTAATTCTTTCGAGTGACCTCTATGAAAACATTTAAAAGAAAGTAGGAAGAAAGCAGTAAAGAAAGCATTTAAAATCCTATCACTCAGAAGCCCTAAAAATATCTCTTTCCGTTAGTATAAAAGAGCCCCTGCTCTTGGTGACCAGATGCAGATCAAGAACCCCCAAGACATCAATAAGCCACAGGACTTACAGCATCTGGGTAGTTATGAGATACAAACTAAATGAAACAGATCTATAAATAGACCTGTTCCGGATGTACTCACTCAAGACTCAACTCTAGACTTTGGCAGAAGAAGATAGTAGTCGAAGGAATACTCAACCCTACCTTAGAAATTTACCAAGGCCTACATATTGTTCCTCTAGTATTATTTATCACATCTCATCTACACCCAAGTGGATATTGATTTGATGTAGTATTTAATATAAGATTTCCAACATACAGTAATTTTGAGAAACCAATTGATATTTAAAAATTATTCCCTAATCAGGTACAAAACTCTCAATTAAAACACAGATCCTTTCAGTCTAGATGAGACCTTATCGCTGACTCTGCTTCTAAATTCTCAAAATCAACCCCCAGTAGAATATGAGTTAATCATAACTGTCGAATTTATCCCTTACTCAGATTCGGATTTTTTAAAGGAGTTTTTGGTGGAAATTTATTACGTAGCATCTGATTTAGATCAAGACTTCTGTGTCTAAGGAGAAGGATCCCCAAAATACTTATGACCGCAACATCTACATAATAGTATCATGCATACATGTATATGAGAAAGTAAAATAAACTACCCCAAAATATATGGTAGGGTTAGACAGAATTTGATACACAAAGATGAATTAGCCTTAAGAAAAGGAAAAATCGGCTAAAAGGGGCGCCAGAAATAACTGGGGTGATCTGGACTGCAAACATCTGCTATCCAGTTCCCAATTACTCCATATGGAAGAACTTGTAGACAGTAAGGAACCTTTAATGACAGTGATCGCTATCATTGAAAGTCCTATTGTTCATGAGTGAGGAAAAACCCACATAGTTTCTCACTACAGTACCATTATAACAGTGTTGATCGACACTATCTAACATTACCATAGCTTGAAATTCAGGTTTGAAATTAAGAAAAGAAAAGTAAAACTGTATCTAATTATGGATTGGCTGAGTGACTAA
This sequence comes from Hygrophila difformis, assembly GCA_030278955.1. Lineage (NCBI taxonomy): Eukaryota > Viridiplantae > Streptophyta > Magnoliopsida > Lamiales > Acanthaceae > Hygrophila > Hygrophila difformis. The sequence goes on from JAOANR010000005.1 coordinate 21,088,278, forward strand.
TCGAATCTCTGTAAGGAGACCGCTCGCCGTAGCTTCCACCAATCTCCAATCAGATCATTCAAAATAACACGTAATAATTAATACACAGAAGACGAGCTAATCGATATCCCTGTGAAGGGACCTTTCACCAACATTGATCTGTGATATTTCTTATTACCCACTCATACACACAATGAAGAAGAAAAATATGAAGTTAAGAAAATGTTTTTGGTATTGTGTGAGTGTTAATCACACAATAATTAGACATTAAAGAGGTTGAGATGTGTAATGGATAAAATTAGGTATAATGGGCCTAATCCCATTACACCCATGCAACTTACACAAATCAAGAAGTAAAATATTTTTGGTGTTTTAAAATAGAAGGAAGAGGCCAGTTCGATCTAATGGGTAATATAGACCGAACTGAACAATGAATGAGGAATGAAGTATTTTCCTTACCCAATTAATCCTTGTAAGGAAATGAAACATCACATAGTTCGAATTGTCAAGCAATTCGATCTAAACCGAATTGGACAATTCGAAATGATGAAGTCATTCCCTTGCTCAAATTTGGCTAACGCATTTACTTCATTTTGAGGGTGAGTTCGAATTGCTAAGTTAGTTCGGTCTAGACCGAACTAAGTAATTCGAACTGGCAAGAGACAAAAATGAATCAAGGCATGGATGGATGGAATGCATGCAATAAGATTCACAATTTAGTTCAATCTATAAAGTAGTTCGGTTTAAATCGAACTGCATAGAATGAACTACTCATGAATTCCATGAAGAGAACAGTTTTGTCATGCAATTCAATCTTGGTGGGTAGTTCGGTCTAAACCGAACTATCTAGATCGAACTACATGTATTTTTCATACTAGTAAATTTTTGGTGCTCTTGAGTGTTAGTTCGAATTCACTGTGCGGTTTATGATAGATGAGATTTACTCAATCCTTCATTTCACATCAGTGTCATCTCACAACCACCTTAGTGAGCATTTTAAGGGAATAATCATGATGCATGTTGAGCAGGTAATGGTACGGATTACACCCTATTTCTACAAACAAGAGATTCACAGTTCAAAGATCCTAAAACCATGAAAATATCTAAGAACTACTGCATAAAATAAGAACACTTACATTATCTAAGGCATAAATAAATAAAGATCTAGGGCAGGATAATTAAAACAAAACAAAAAAACTCATTCTAACAAACCCTAAAAATTATCTAAAACCTAAGAACACTTATTTGAAGCTCTAAAGCATAAAACACACCAAAACCTACCACACATGCATTTATTGAGAATGCAAGTCAACTAGAACATAATAAATGCAACCTAGTTGAAACAAACAAACATTCTAACATTTATTGCTAATAAAGCATTTAAAATGTGTCAACACATGAACAAAACCCATTTCTGGAAATTTTCCTTGTATTAACACTTGAAAGTAAAGTAAATAACCCAAAACCATCATTAGATTGAAGGTAGGGTTTGTTCTAACTAGAAAGTATGTAAAAAGTACGGAAATGACGACACTAGAAGGTTGTAACAAGCTGTTTTCTAGTTGTACTAAGATCAAAACAACTAAACTAAACTACATGCATGAAAAATAAACTAACTAAACTACCTACCTAACCCTTAAGGGGTGAAGAACCTTCTGCACTCTTTTTGTCTCCCCCAAGCTGATTTTTTTGTAAAGTGAAGTATATCTTCTTGTGTTGAGAGAGGTCAGCTTTTATACTCCTTTCTCGAAACCCTAGGCCCATCAGAGCCCATCAACAGTGTCATGCATTTCTCACATGTTCCACAGCCTCTTCTGGATGTAAATATGAACTTGATTCGGTCTCCTCAGGCAGTTCGAATTAATTCGAACTTGGACAATTCGAACTGCATGAGGTCTTCCTTCTTGATTTTCAGCTGGGATGTGATCTTTTTCGAACTGATGGTGGTTCCTGCTTGGCTTCTTTGGATGCAGTTCGAACTAGTGCTTAGTTCGGTTTAAACCGAACTAGATAATTCGATCTGCATGTCTCTTTCTTGCTCTTGAGTTTTCTTTCTTTCAGAGCCCAATTTGGTCTAGATGTTAGTTCGGTCTAGACCGAACTGGACATTTCGAACTGGTCATCTTGCATCTCTCTTCAACACTTTATCAGTTTTCTTCTTCTTTTCTTCAGTAATTCGAATTGCCCAGTTCGGTTTAGACCGAACTGGGTATTTCGAACTGGATTCCGATACTTAGCCAAAAATTCAGTTTTGTGGGATTTTTACTCTTTTTCCCATCTTTTTGGTTTTTGTGGGTTATTTTATTCTTTTGCCCATCTTTTCATTCTTTCTTTCTTTTTCTTTTCCTTTTTTCATGTTTTTGGGTTTTTCTAACACAAATACAATTAAAATTTTATATTTTGTGTCTTTTTATTACCAGCTCCATATTCGTACAAACTTGCATTAATCTGTTGAATTCAACTGCTTTCTTATTGAAATAAGATGGATATACGATCAAAATGTCCGTCTCAGACACGGAAATGGATTGGAAATAATGGGCAGTTTTGGCCATTATCAACATCCTGACATTTAATACTGATCGTCCCCGAGCAGTCAGAGTCAGTGCTCCTAAGAGCATGGACTCTGCACATTCAATCCATTTCCGTGGCTTCAAAAATTTCATTCTTTTTATATTGGGATAAGACAATCAAAATTACAAGTATTAAACTTTCTTGATTGCAGTGTTTAATGAAATGATACTTCTCACTTGAATAAACACACAAACTGATATTATTGTTAATTCTTCTTGAATATATGTTTAGATAATTGCATCGGCTTAATTCTTGAATTCAAGCATGACATGAACATTGATCAATTAAAACAGAGCCTCACATATAGTAGAATCGGAAAATTCACTCACTCTCAAAGTTGGCTTTTTAATCGTTAACGCTCATAATCAAATTCAATTAAATTCTCCCATAAGCTTGCAATTAGACCAACTTGCCACCTGCTCATTTCTTCAAATCGAGATCATGAGGTCTTATTCAAGGTTATAACGGGGCATACGGTTGTAACAGTTGGTAAGGAAGGAAATTATTGGGCTAAAAAGTGACACGATTCCATTCCACCATAACTTGGCATTGCTTTTATTTAAAATTTATGATCATCGATATTTCTTTCTTTCTTTTGTTTTTCTTTTCTATTGCATGACATTAGACTATGTCTAATTTGCTTTGTCAATTGCAATTTATTTTTGTTGAATGGAGTTCAACATTTTTCTCTTTTTCTTTTTCTTTTCTTTTCTTTTCTTTTTGATCGGTTTATAAACACCGACTGATGCTTTTGATGATCATAAACTATAATGCCTTGATGGAATTGGTTCATGTACACTTGGGTTTGATTTTCTTGGTCTTTTTATCAGGCTAGGAATAATATATTGGCTTCAAAGAAAAATTAGGCTTAAAGGCTCAAGTTGGTTAATCCTAAAGGGAAAATATTTTTGGGTTTGGATTTCAAACGAAGGCCAAAATTTTTGGTTTTTCTAAGTGCCTCGATCATGTGCTCGATTTCGGGAATATGGCGTGGTCTTGAATCGGTCTCAATTGCAAGTTCTAGTGTCCTTTAATCGATTTGATTTTCACACAACAAAGGAATTATGAGTTAAAATGACTCATGGCTCAGATCTCACATGGTATGGTTTAATCATGTCATACATTTATTCTCAAATTTAGGCTTTGAAAAATTCTTACAATTTATTCAATCAAATTCTCAACATGAAAGTTTGTTTTTCTTTCAAGTGATCATATCATTGGATTTTTGTAGCTCAAAACCTCAAAAATTTATATCATGCATATTTATAATTGTTTTATCCCAATGTAATAGTTTTGAAAATTTCATCCTTAGCCTAAATTCAACATGTGAATTTACGTGACAGATTTATGCTTGTTTTATGCCGGTTATTTAATTTAAAGCAGTAAAAAGACACTATGAACATGCAAGCATGCCACAGCTTTGTTTTTGGTGTGACAGTCACTTATTCATCTTGGACTGTCACACATCTTTTCAAAATATTTTGAGAACTCAAAACGAAATTCTCTTTATGGAAAGCATGGAAAATGACTTCCAAATTACACTTCTGACCATCATAACAAATAGTTCTGAGGTTCGTCTTACAGCACACGACCTTGATCACTGCACTTCATCAATATATTAGTTACAGGAGATGCTGTACACTTGGGTTAAGTTTGCATTAAAAGGCAATCAAAAGATCTCCCAAATAAAGTTTTAGTTAGTCTATTCAAAAGTGAATCATTATAGATTCAGTCCATCTTGCTGAGTCCTTCTCTTCTACCCTTGGAAGAAGATCCTGCTCCAATGGACGAAATTTGTCAGGCTGCAGGGCAGGCAGTAATCACCCTTGTCATCCTGGTTCTCCAGCACTCTTTGACAGTAGATTCTGGGCCCTTGGTCAATGAACAGATCGGGAGTCTCCAGACTTTCTATCAACCATGCAAAGACGTTGTTGCCAACATATGCCATGATAGATTCGTCCGTCACCATCTTGTTAATCATTGCTATTCCCTGACGGACCTGTTCATTATCCATCTTGCTAAGCAGCATAAATCCCCTGATGAAGATTGTTGCTTTGTGGTTATCTTCGAGCCCTGGCTTCAACAATTCGCAGGCTCTCTCTTCCTTGCCTGCTCCGAATGCTTGTAGGGCTGGTACGAACTGGAGGTAGTAGTTGCCTGCGTCGACACACTTCTGCATGAGTTCCTCCTTCTCTGCCTCGACTCCTATCTCCCACAACTTTACGATTGTGGTCTCCAGCTCACATCTCTTGTAGATTATCGGGAGATCACTTGCTTCTCTGAACTTCTTGCATACCTCCTTGACAGCGAAAACCTTTTTGATATCATCCTCCCCTATAGGGGAGAGGATTTCTCCTAGGAGTTCTACTGGCAGGTCCAGTAGTTCAGTCCTTTCCTGTTCTGGAGCTGGATCCGGAAAGATGATGTCCCTGCGAAAGTAGTGGTTGACACTATTTTTAACAATTTTTTGATAAATTTTATTCAAGTTGAAAATCAACATCCTCACATTTTGAGCTGAGCTCTAAATGTGAGTTAATTGATTTTTACTCGAATTTATGGGATAAAAGACATGGAGTTAGATTATTAAGTCTAACTCTTATTGCAACCAAACAACGAGGAAAGTAAAGAAAATAAGAGTCTTGGACCCTTACAAATATTTCTTAGACTAAACTTAGTCTAAAATGTTTTTGAATGGTCAAGGGACCAAAAAGTAGAATTCTATAGGCTATTGAGCCTACAAAAAGGAATTTTTGATTTTTATCACTTAAAAAGTGATTTAAATAATGTGACAGGGGAGATGGAAGATAAATGATGAGGAACAAATGCACATGATGAGTTATGCAATTACTAGTAAGTGGTAATGGACCATGGAGAATAAAGTTAAACATAAACATGCACACACACAAAAAGGTTATTTTTGGATTTTTATGGAAAAGTGTTGACTTGTTTATTTAATAAAATTGGGGGTGTGAGTGGTCCCCCATTTGGATTTTGTTTTAGGAAATGTGAGTGAACCAAGATGTTACACTTTGAATATTCCCCACTTGTCCCAATAATGAACATATGTCAAACACTTAAGAGAAAAGAACATTCTACCACTTTTTGTCTTTTTTAAACATAAATGTCATGCCAACAATGCTGAAAAAATTTTGGCATGGTTTTGTCTGTAATACCATGTTTCCCGTATGTGCAAACGTCAACTTTTGAGTTGAGTTTGCAAAGTGTGGGTGACAGGTACCTGACAAAAGTATTTAATAAATAACACAGTACATGCAAACATTACAACAAACACAGACAGTCCATTCATACTAACATCATGCAAAAATTCCGCCAAAATCATGCTTCACAATTCAGATTCACAGAAATCATCAACAAGCATTTTTAATCATCATTAACAATTTATTTGGTAAAACAACACAGTGGTTCAAAGGAAGAACAAACCCCAGTGTTCACCCATGTTCACATATTCCTCGAATATCACACAGATACAGAAATGTGTGCAAGACAACAAACATAAAAACAACAATACCACAAAATGATCAAAGACATGATTTTTGAGGGTTTAGCAACCCTCATTTTCAAAATATGACATCCCCAACACCACAAAAACTTAAGAATCACAATAATGGCATTGCGAGTAGAAACACAAAACCCTAGGTTCTGCCTATTGAGTTCTAAGTCATTCCCGAACAACCCCCAACACATTCCGATCACATTCCGACCCTATCCGACTTAAATACAGTCACCGTTCCCTTCCCCCACCCCCAATTTTCGCAAAAACAAGAGAAGATGAAACTGGAACTGCGAAAAAACAGGGTGCGAAATCGAAAAAGGCGAACTTACCCCCTGCTCCCACTAGGGTTTGACGAAGACGACGCCATTTCCGAACAACTTGGACGGGGCAAAGCTCTGGTTTGGGGTGTTGGTCTTGCGAGGACGAAGGGTTCGCGAAGAGAGAATCGGGAGAAAATTTTGAAGTGTGAAGGGTGAAAATGAGAGGGAAGAGGAGAGAGGAATATATAAAGGGTGTGGGGCACAAAAGGAACTGAAGTGGTCTTTAAATGTTTGTGAGGAGTTCGGTCTATTGGGCTAGTTCGGTCTAGACCGAACTGGCTTGGAGACCGAACTGAGGGAAAAAGACAAACACTCATCAAATGATAAGAATTCGAAATCAATTCGGTCTAAACCGAATTGACCCCTAATTCGAACTGGAGTAGATAGACCGAACTGGACACTTAAGAGAACAAATAAGAGGTGCTTTTGTGAGTTAGTTCGAATTACTTGGGTAGTTCGGTTTAAACCGAACTTGCTTTATAATTCGAACTTCTCACTTGCAATGATAAATGGAACACTGCCTTGTGTAGATCAATTCGAATTATTAGAACTCAGTTCGGTTTAAACCGAACTGAATAATTCGAACTACTACTTGGCGAAGTTAGCAACACACAAGAGGTCTTGGAAGGCCAATTCGAATTCTTAGGTCAGTTCGGTCTTAGACCGAACTAGACAATTCGAATTAGCAAAAATTTTTAGGACAACATATCCTATACTTAACAAGAATTTGGGATTTTCAAAATTTTAACACTTTTACTAAATTCAAATAATATGCATACTGAGTATGCAACAATATATTCTAAAATTTAATTGCTTGCATAAATTAGGTTGGATTAACACCTTTATTTTATGTACTTATTCCGGATTTTAAATTTCTCTAAATTCCGAAACTAATTTCCATTAAATTCAGTATCAATCCAACCGGGAACCTGGTTTTTTATGCTTTATTTTTCTTGTTGTTGGTTCCACGAATTCCTGCAAAGCGAACATAATAACAATATTAGATTTTCTCCAAATATCAACATCCTCACATTTAGAGTATTAGTACTCTAAATGTTTAATTGATTTTTGGATACTTTTTGCATGGAAAAATTGAATAGTACGTAAGTAATTGCGTATACATAAATATATATAGATATAAATATTAAGTATAGGCTGGCTCTGAAGTCATCTGAATTTCTTTTTCGGGGTCGAACTGTCCGAGATATTCCTTCAATCTTTGTCCATTCACCACCAGCTCTCCTTTGTCAGTTCGGATCCTGACAGCTCCACTTTCAAACACATGCACCACTTCGTATGGCCCTTCCCATCTGGATTTAAGCTTTCCGGGGAACAGCTTCAACCTAGAATTAAATAACAAGACACTTTGGCCAACATAGAAGTGTTTGGATTTGATTCGACGATAATGCAACTTCTGGGTCCGCTCTTTGTAAATCCTCGAGCTTTCATAAGCCTGCGCACGTATTTCCTCAAGTTCATTGAGGTCCAACTTGCGTTTACTTTGAGCAACTCGTGGGTCAAAATTAAGCGTTTTTACGGCCCAGTAAGCCTTGTGCTCTAGTTCTATGGGCAAATGACAGGCTTTTCCAAAGATGAGCCTGTATGGAGACATCCCAATGGGTGTCTTGAATGCAGTGCGGTATGCCCATAAAGTATCATTGAGCTTACGTGACCAATCTTTGCGGGTTATCCCTACAGTGGCCTCGAGTATGTGTTTGATTTCGCGGTTTGATACCTCGACTTGACCACTGGTTTGGGGATGGTAAGGCGTGCCTATCTTGTGGAGGATCCCATTTTTGTTTGTAAGATTTGCAAATGCTTTATTAACGAAATGGGTTCCTCCATCAGATATTATTACCCTAGGTACACCAAATATGTCGAAAATGTTATTTTTCAAAAATTTTATGACTTGGTTACCATCATTGGTTGGCAGTGCAATTGCCTCAACCCACTTAGACACGTAGTCAACAGCTACCAAGATGTAGTGATTCCCATAAGATGTCGGGAATGGTCCCATGAAGTCAATGCCCCATACATCGAAAATCTCAAGCGTGAGAATCCCTTTTTGAGGCAATTCATCCTTCTTGGAGATATTCCCTAGTCTTTGGCATCTGTCGCAAGACTTAACAAACGCCTTGCAATCCTCGTAAACAGTAGGCCAATAGAAACCACACTCGAGCACCTTATGAGCTGTTCGAGTGGGGCCATGGTGACCTCCATATTCCGATTCATGACATTTTTTAGCGATTTGATAGGCCTCGTGCTCCGTTACACATCGTCTTATACTCGAATCTGCACAATGCTTGAAGAGATAAGGATCTTCCCAAAAGTAATTAACTACATCTCGGTAGAACCTTGCTTTTTGGCTCCTGCTTAGGAATGGTGGGATTATTCCACATGCTAAAAAGTTAGCAATGTCGGAAAACCACGGACACGCTTGATCATGAAGATGCAAGGCAAACAATTGCTCATCCGGAAAATTTTCATTGACGGCTATCTCATTTTTATCATTTTCTAGTCGAGACAAATGGTCAGCAGCACCATTGTCTCTGCCTTTTCTATCTTTTATTATGATGTCGAATTCTTGCAGCAAGAGTACCCACCTGATTAATCGAGGTTTGGCGTCTTGTTTGCTAAATAAGTATCTCAGTGCAGAGTGATCTGTGTACACTATGGTTTTCGTACCAATGAGGTACTGTCTGAATTTATCGAACGCAAAAACCACAGCATACATCTCTTTCTCAGTGGTAGTGTAATTAACTTGGGCTTCATTCAAGGCATGACTTGCGTAATGAATTACACAATGTCTCCCTTCCTTATGTCCAAGAACTGCACCCACAGCGAGATCACTTGCATCGCACATTACCTCGAAAGGTATTGACCAATCGGGTGGTTGTACTATTGGAGTAGGAATCAACAACTTCTTGAGCGTGTGAAGGCTTGAACATACGCTTCATTTATTACAAAAGAATTTTCTTTACAAAGCAAATTAGTGAGCGGCTTGGCAATTTTAGAGAAATCTTTAATGAATCTCCGGTAGAAACCGGCATGCCCTAAGAAACTCCTGACTGCTTTTATTGAGTTTGGTAATGGAAGGTTGGATATGACTGAGACTTTGGCCCTATCGACTTCGATGCCTGCGCGCGAGATGCGGTGACCCAACACTATTCCTTCGGTAACCATGAAATGGCACTTCTCCCAGTTCAAAACAAGGTTAGTGTCCTCGCATCTTTTAAAAATTTTTGCAAGATTAGTCAAACATTCATCAAAAGTATCTCCATACACAAAGAAGTCATCCATGAAAACATCAATGCATTTTTCGATAAATTATGAGAAAATCGACATCATGCATCGCTGAAATGTGGCAGGCGCATTGCAAAGTCCAAAAGGCATGCGCCTGTACGCAAAAGTTCCATATGGGCACGTGAAAGTGGTCTTATCATGATCCTCGCTAGCTATTACAATCTGATTATAGCCAGAGTACCCATCCAAAAAGCAATAGTACTCCCTCCCGGCCGACCTCTCCAGCATCTGATCAATGAATGGCAACGGAAAGTGGTCCTTCCGCGTAGCTGTGTTGAGCTTCCGGTAGTCGATACAAACTCTCCAACCGGTCACTGGACGTGTCGCCACTTCTTATCCTTGGTCATTAGTCATTATGCACATCCCTCCACTCTTTGGTACGACCTGCACTGGGCTAACCCATTTACTGTCAGATATAGGATAGATGATACCAGCATCTAAGAGCTTGATAACTTCTTTCCTTACCACTTCTTGCATGTGGGGGTTCAGACGCCTTTGCGGTTGCCTAGAGGGCTTGTACTCCTCTTCCATTAAAATTATGTGCATGCAAATAGAAGGGCTTATTCCTTTTATATCAGAAATGGTTCATCCAATTGCATGTACATATTTCTTTAGAATGTCTACCAGAGCTTTTTCTTGTTCTTGTGTCAGCTTGGCTGACACAATTATCGGTGATCTTTTATGTTCGACAAGAAAGACGTACTTAAGATGATCCGGAAGTATTTTAAGTTCAAGCTCTGGCGGACATTCAACGGAAGGTAGTAATTTTCGAGAAATGGATGGGAGTGAGAGATCAGATTTACCTTCAGGACCCTGTGTCAGTACAGGGTCCACTTCCTCCTCCGTGGTGCTTTCGTCCTTCTCTGGGGTGAATTCAACACCGTCGAATTCTTCAAGGTCCCCAGTGATAGGGTCCTCGAAGTGGACAGCATTGCAGCTCCTTCGTTGCTCCGCACCTTCAGGCATCAGTACCTGTTTTGAAACTTTGTCCAACACAACAGTCATAGAGTCCATGCTCTCATCCTCACACCTACCATCTATTACATCAAATTTGGAACAAGTTTCCTCAGACGGAAACTTCTGCAGCTTGCCCATGTTGAAGTTCAATTCTTCTTCTCCGACACGGAGCTTCATTTGATTTGATCGTGCGTCTATCAGTGCACCACCTGTTGAGAGAAAGGGGCGGCCCAAGATCAGCGGCATCTCATAGTCCTCTTCTATGTCCAGAATAATGAAGTCGACAGGAAAGAGAGTTCCTCCTGTCTTGACAATCACATCCTTCAGTATTCCGACTGGATGGGTGATCGACCGGTCTGCCAGTTGTAATTTCATTGTAACCGGCTCGATCACTCCCAAGTGAAGACGTTTTGCCATGGCGAGTGGCATAACGATGATGCTTGATCCCAAATCACATAACCCTTTTCCGACATTGGTTTTTCCAATGTGGACTGGCAGTATAATACAGCCTGGGTCTTCCTTCTTCTCCGGTAGCATTCTTTGGATAATGGCACTGCAGCTGCTGTTTAAGATCACCACTTCATCCTGCTCAAATTTTCTCCTCCCTTCACCCATACCCTTGTCAGCTCTGTGTGCAGCTTCAGCCTGCGAATTAGCTGCATCTGATTTGTCCTTTACCAGCTCAGCACTGTCATTTCCTTCAATCCTTTCCTTTTCCTTCTCAACCTCCCCTGGGTCTTTTCTCTTCACAGTCGTCTCCTTTCCAGGTCCAACGTTTCCTTCCAAAGTCTTGCCTCCCAGTAATGTGATTGCTTTACATTGCGGGTTGGCTTCAGTGCTGCTCGGTTGTGTTCCCTTCCCCCTGTTTTGCAATTCCTTAGCCAACTGGGTGACCTGCGTCTCCACATTTTTGATTGATGACTGCAACTGTTTGTTTATCTCCCTTTGATTTGAGATAAACTCGGTCATCAAGTTCTCCAGACGGGACGGTGGCTTTTGGTTGTATTGCTGATTCTGGTCAGGTTGGGGTTGGAAGTTCTTGAAATTTTGGCCTTGATTTTGATTGGGCCTCTGTTGGATATGCGGATGGAAGTTCTGTTCTGATTCTGGAAGTTCTGTACTCTCTGTTGGACAAATTCTGAGGCCTAAAGTTCTGCTGGGGATTTTGGTTTGCAAACTGGTTAGGCTGGTTTGGCTGCAACAAATGCGCGTTGAGTATTGTTGTTGGAATAGGAGAGGTTGGGATGGCGATTGTGGTAGTTCCCGGCATAATTGCAGCTTTCGATGGCTATCTGTTGGCATGTGTCAGTTGGATGAGGTCCTTGACACAGCCCACAAATAACTGCCGATTGCTGTGTTTGAACTTGGCTAGATGAGGCTCCTGCCTGAGAAGTGCCTACTCCCTTTCCTTTGTCCTGACCTAGCTGTATCGCAGCAACCTGTTCCTGCAGTTTCTCAAAGTCTGTTTTTCCATCACTTACAGCAAAAACTTTTCTAGGAGGGTCCACTTTCCTATCATCAGCGTTCAGTACAGATCTATTGGCAGACATTGTCTCAATCTTTTCCCAAGCTTGGTCCATAGGCAAATGGAGCAAATGTCGTCCGCCGGCAGTGTCTAACATTGTTCTCCATGGGTGGGTGAGTCCTCCGTAGAATTTCCTCAATTGCTCCCATGGCCGATATCCGTGTTGGGGGCATCGCCTTATAAGGCCGAAGAACCTCTCTTTTGTGTCATACAATGACTCGTCCGGCTTCATCTTGAACTCTGAAATCTTGGCTCGTCCTTTCTCAATCTTCGATTCCGGGAAGTACTTCAACAAGAAACTCCTTACTAGATCTGCCCAGGTGCTCCTCTGATTTACGGGCAATGACTTATACCAATCCCTGGCACCACTAAACAAAGAAAAAGGAAACAACATCAGTCTTATGGCATCAGGTGAGACTCCCTGATTTTTGATCGTATCGCATAGCTCCAGGAAGGTTTGGAGATGATCATGAGGGTCCTCATGATTTGCACCGCAAAATTGGTTGTTTTGCACCAAATTGATGAGTGCCGGTTTGAGCTCGAAATTGCGTGCAGGAAATTGTGCTCTTCCAGGCCTGTCCAGATAAGGCTCTACGATCGGCTGCATGAAATCAGCTGCTGCTTGCTGTTGTTGGTTTCCCTGTTCAGCTTGGTTTTGGTATTGCTAGTGGTAGTTGGGGTTCTGTTGGAACATAATATCAGGATCATCGGGGTTGTTCTGAAATTGGTCTTGATTGAAGGCTTGATTATGGTATTGCTGGTTTGGCATGTTTTGGTTTTGGTGGTTAAATTGGTTGAGAGGCGGTGGTGGCTGTTGGTGGAATTGCTGGTATTGTTGCTGATTGAGGTTGGGCAGATTTCCCTCCTCGTTAGCACGATTTGGATGTTCTACTATACCTCCGTCTGCTCCATTACCAGGATTATTTTGTGGTTGGTCATGAATGTGTGGTTGGTCTATGGGTAAGATCGGGGGAACGTTTTGGTTATATGCCATGTCTGATAGATCACTGCTTGAGGTTACGGGTGAGGCACGAGTCTGTCGCTCCTGCTCTTTCCTTCTTCTGGCTTGTGCCCTCAGTTGGCGAGCGGTCCTTTCTATTTCTAGATCGAACGGTAGCTCCGGCAATGTATCCTTCCTCCGTTGCATAAGCAGTTTGTATCACGATTTGACAGCACCAGTACAACCCCCAGGTTAGTAATGAATCAAAAATATGTATAAAAACTATCTATGAGTAAATCAGGAGTGTAATTCTCCTAGTAAACGGCGCTGCATCCTCCCCGGCAACGGCGCCATGAAACTTTTGACAATTTCTCACTCGAGTATTTTTCTAAAATATAATCCCGGTTTAGGTTTTATTCAATGAAACCAATTATGAAGATGGAGTTGGGATTAGGGATGTATTTATAGGTTGTCACGTTTTTATATGCCCATGTAGGAAACTGTGCCCCCGAAAGCGCACGTTGTCAAAAATTGCAGTAATTTATAGTAAGACCGGATCGTTCACTGGAGGATGTGCGATAGAAGCAGGGCCCACGTCGTTTACTAAGATTTTCCACTCGGTTACTCGATTCAAGCTTTGCAATGGTTTCTAACAGCTACTTGACAATAATTTAAATTGGATATGAAAGCAATAAAATCATTCTACAAAGCATGGTAAAATACATCTAGGAAAGCACTTAAATTTATTCTACGGAAGCATGTAAAATTATGCTACACTATCTAGAAAGCAGATTTAAGATGTGACAGATGGGACAGGGAGAAAATAATAAAGATTGGACAAGATTCAGATGAAACATAATTAAACTTCCATTTTAGTGCACAAATCTTAGCTTGGGATAATCCTCCAATTAGTTAACTCTCATGCTCTCTACACCATGTTCCCTTTAACAGACAGGTACTTACAGTAAGAGTTTACATGCTCTTAAGACAACAAGATCTAAGATACCACAGACTTCAACTGTTCCCGTCAGGGCATGCCATTTATCTGTGGTGGACAAGCAACACCTGACAAATCATTAGTTGATATGCCAAGTACTCCTATCATTCCCCAGGTCACGCCCAAAGCTTTCAAATCAAATCCTAAACCATTCCATAACTCTTAAACCTTACAACAGATGGACGACCCCTAATTCTTCCGAGTGACCTCTATGAAAGCATTTAAAAGAAAGCAGGAAGAAAGCAGTAAAGAAAGCATTTAAAATCCTATCACTCGGAAGCCTTAAAAATATCTCTTTCCGTTAGTATAAAAGAGCCCGTGGTCTTGGTGACCAGATGTAGATCAAGAACCCCCAAGACATCAATAAGCCACAGGACTTACAGCATCTGGGTAGTTATGAGATACAAACTAAATGAAACATATCTATAAATAGACCTGTTCCGGATGTAATCACTCAAGACTCAACTCTAGACTTTGGCAGAAGAAGATAGTAGTCGAAGGAATACTCAACCCTACCTTAGAAATTTACCAAGGCCTACATGTTGTTCCTCTAGTATTATTTATCACATCTTATCTACACCCAAGTGGATATTGATTTGATGCAGTATTTAATATAAGATTTCCAACATACAGTAATTTTGAGAAACCAATTGATATTTGAAAATCATTCCCCAATAAGGTACTAAACTCTCAATTAAAACACAGATCCTTTCAGTCTAGATGAGACCTAATCGCTGACTCTGCTTCTAAATTCTTAAAATCAACCCCCAGTAGAATATGAGTTAATCATAACTGTCAAATTTATCCCTTACTCAGATCCAAATTTTATAAAGGAGTTTTTGGTGGAAATTTATTACGTAGCATCTGATTTAGATCAAGACTTCTGTGTCCAAGGAGAAGGATCCCCAAAATACTTATGACCGCAACATCTATATAATAGTATCATGCATACATGTATATGAGAAAGTAAAATAAACTACCCAAAATATATGGTAGGGTTAGACAGAATTTGATACACAAAGATGAATTAGCATTAAGAAAAGGAAAAATCGGCTAAAAGGGGCGCCAGAAATAACTGGGGTGATCTGGGCTGCAAACATCTAGTATCCAGTTCCCAATTACTTCAGATGGAAGGATTTGTAGACAGTGAGGAACCTTTAATGACAGTGATCGCTATCATTGAAAGTCCTACTGTCCATGAGTGAGGAAAAACCCACATAGTTTCTCACTACAGTACCATTATAACAGTGTTGATCGACACTATCTAACATTACCATAGTTTGAAATTCAGATTTGAAATTAAGAAAAGAAAAGTAAAACTGTATCTAATTAGGGATTGGCTGAGTGACTAATCGAATCTCTGTAAGGAGACCGCTCGCCGTAGCTTCCACCAATCTCCAATAAGATCATGCAAAATAACAAGTAATAATTAATACACAGAAGACGAGCTAATCGATATCCCTGTGAAGGGACCTTTCACCAACATTGATCTGTGATATTTCTTATTACCCACTCATACACACAATGAAGAAGAAAAATATGAAGTTAAGAAAATATTTTTGGTCTTGTGTGAGTGTTAATCACACAATAATTAGACACTAAAGAGGTTGAGATGTGTAATGGATAAAATTAGGTATAATGGGCCTAAGCCCATTACACCCATGCAACTTACACAAATCAAGAAGTAAAATATTTTTGGAGTTTTAAAATAGAAGGAAGAGGCCAGTTCGATCTAATGGGTAATATAAACCGAACTGAACAATGAATGAGGAATGAAGTATTTTCCCTACCCAATTAATCCTTGTAAGGAAATGAAACATCACATAGTTCGAATTGTCAAGCAATTCGGTCTAAACCGAATTGGACAATTCGAATTGATGAAGTCATTCCCTTGCTCAAATTTGGCTAAGGCATTTACTTCATATTGAGGGTGAGTTCGAATTGCTAAGTTAGTTCGGTCTAGACCGAACTAAGTAATTCGAACTGGCAAGAGACAAAAATGAATCAAGGCATGGATGGATGGAATGCATGCAACAAGATTCACAAGTTAGTTCAATCTATAAAGTAGTTCGGTTTAAATCGAACTGCATAGATCGAACTACTCATGAATTCCATGAAGAGAACAGTTTTGCCATGCAATTCAATCTTGGTGGGTAGTTCGGTCTAGACCGAACTACCTAGATCGAACTACATGTATTTTTCATACAAGTATATTTTTGGTGCTCTTGAGTGTTAGTTCGAATTCACTGTGCGGTTTATGATAGATGAGATTTACTCAATCCTTCATTTCACATCAGTGTCATCTCACAACCACCCTAGTGAGCATTTTAAGGGAATAATCATGATGTATGTTTAGCAGGTAATGGTACGGATTACACACTATTTCTACAAACAAGAGATTCAAAGTTCAAAGATCCTAAAACCATGAAAATATCTAAGAACTACTGCATAAAATAAGAACACTTACATCATCTAAGGCATAAATAAATAAAGATCTAGGGCAGGATAATTAAAACAAAACAAAAAAACTCATTCTAACAAACCCTAAAAATTATCTAAAACCTAAGAACACTTATTTGAAGCTCTAAGGCATAAAACACACCAAAACCTACTACACATGCATTTATTGAGAATGCAAGTCAACTAGAACATAATAAATGCAAACTAGTTGAAACAAACAAACATTCTAACATTTATTGCTAAGGAAAGCATTTAAAATGCGTCAACACATGAACAAAACCCATTTCTGGAAATTTTCCTTGTATTAACACTTGAAAGTAAAGTAAATAACCCAAAACCATCATTAGATTGAAGGTATGGTTTGTTCTAACTAGAAAGTATGTAAAAAGTACGGAAATGACGACACTAGAAGGTTGTAACAAGCTGTTTTCTAGTTGTACTAAGACCAAAACAACTAAACTAAACTACATGCATGAAAAATAAACTAACTAAACTACCTACCTAACCCTTAAGGGGTGAAGAACCTTCTGCACTCTTTTTGTCTCCCCCAAGCTGATTTTTTTTGTAAAGTGAAGTATATCTTCTTGTGTTGAGAGAGGTCAGCTTTTATACTCCTTTCTCGAAACCCTAGGCCCATCAGAGCCCATCAACAGTGTCATGCATTTCTCACGTGTTCCACAGCCTCTTCTGGATGTAAATTTGAACTTGATTCGGTCTCCTCAGGCAGTTCGAATTATTCGAACTTGGACAATTCGAACTGCATGAGGTCTTCCTTCTTGATTTTCAGCTGGGATGTGATCTTTTTCGAACTGATGGTGGTTCCTGCTTGGCTTCTTTGGATGCAGTTCGAACTAGTGGTTAGTTCGGTTTAAACCGAACTAGATAATTCGAACTGCATGTCTCTTTCTTGCTCTTGAATTTTCTTTCTTTCAGAGCCCAATTTGGTCTAGATGTTAGTTCGGTCTAGACCGAACTGGACATTTCGAACTGGTCATCTTGCATCTCTCTTCAACACTTTATCAGTTTTCTTCTTCTTTTCTTCAGTAATTCGAATTGCCCAGTTCGGTTTAGACCGAACTGGGTAATTCGAACTGGATTCCGATACTTAGCCAAAAATTCAGTTTTGTGGGATTTTTACTCTTTTTCCCATCTTTTTGGTTTTTGTGGGCTATTTTATTCTTTTGCCCATCTTTTCATACTTTTTTATTTTTCTTTTCCTTTTTTCATGTTTTTGGGTTTTTCTAACACAAATACAATTAAAATTATATATTTTGTGTCTTTTTATTACCAGCTCAATATTTTTACAAACTTGCATTAATCTGTTGAATTCAACTGCTTTCTTATTGAAATAAGATGGATATACGATCAAAATGTCCGTCTCAGACACGGAAATGGATTGGAAATAATGGGCAGTTTTGGCCATTATCACTTTGCAAGGTTAGCCATAAATATTATTGAAAGTTTTGAAATAAGAAATTATACCTCAAATTCTGGTAATCCGGGAAGAGTCTACTCGTGCTGATAACGTGTTGTGAATCAGTTATGTAAATAATAGTATATGCTTGTATATGAGCAATTGGTATATGAGTAATTATTATATTGATTATATAACTAGAATAAGGGATTAATTGAGGAAAAATAAAATGGAAATTGGAATCTGGAGGGTGACTATAAGAAGAAAATGAGTGTGCACAATAAAATGAGGAATTGCTTTATTACTTCATTGCAATACAGGATATATATAGGCATAGATATACTACAGCTCATTTTGTCAAGTTTCTACTACATTTTCAAAGATAGTGTACAAACATCAATTATGAAATCTAAATAGTCTATATTTTACCACAAAATCTGGTGAGGTCAAGATTTCATCACATTTAATTTATTCTTATGCAATGTAGAAGTAGATTTTAGCTTCGTTTTAAATTTATTTTGTAATAAATTAGTGTAGGTAGTGTTCATTATTTCAGTTTACATTTTTGTATTTTGGGTTTGAGCACTCAACTAATGGGTGTATTTAAACCATGATTTTGTTTGACTATATAAAAGAAATTGTTCCATAAAATTTATTATTGATCACATCCATAATATTAATTTCTTTATTTTTACATTTGGTTACTTGACCTTATTTTTATACTTCTATTTTAGTTTTTTTTAGGAAGTATTTTTATATTTTAGTTAGATTTACTTGTTTTGGTTAGATTTAATAAATGCCCAAACAATGAATAGATTTAGTGCAGACTTTATTTTAAATTTAGTTTGTTAGATAATATATGCCAATGTTGTCGAATAATTTTTACAGTAATAGAATATATGGGTTTTTATCCAAATTCGCAGATAGTGGAATCTAAAATGACGGCGGCAACTGTCATTTAGGGCATTCCACTGTCTAAAAATCATCCCACTCAAATGATTAGGAAACTGGATAGCAGATTTTTGCAGTCCACCTGATTATTTTGCCATTTTTATTAGCCAAAATAAAATGTTCACTACTAGAAAAAATTCGGATTCGTTCGCTAAAATTGTGGTAGCTAACGAGTTTCGGTCGCTAAAATTATGGTCGCTAACGAATTTCGGTCACAAATTCGGTCGCTAACCCCTTTAGCTACCGAATTTTACCAAATTTTTTTCGGTCGCTAAAACAGAAAATTCTTGTAGTGGTTCTTTTATGAACTCCTTCCACCTCAAGGCTAATTCATCTTTGTGTAACAAATTCTGTCTTTAACCACCTTATATTTTGGATTAATTTAATTTTATCTTTCCATATGAATTTATGCATGATAATATTATGTAAATATTGTGGTCTAAATCATTTTGGAATCCTTCCCTTGTACATAGAAGATTTGATTTTAATCAGATGTCTCATAATAAATTTCCAACAAAAATTCATTTTATTAATTCCGGATCTAAGTAGGGGTTAATTCCATAGTTATGACTAATTCACATCTGACTGGGGTTGATTTTGCGAAATTAGAAGCAGAGTCACCGATTAGGTCTCACCTAGACTGAAAGGATCTGGATTTTAATGGAGAGTTTAGTATCTGTTTCGGGAATGATTTTCAAATATCAATTATTTCACAAAATTGCTTTGTGTTTGAAATCTTATATTAAACATTGCCCGGAATCAGAGTCCACTTGGATTCAGATAAGGTGTGATGGATAACACTAGAGGAACAACACGTGGCCATGGTTATTTTCTAAGATATGGTTGAGTATTCTTTCAACTACTATCATTTCTGCCAAAGCCTATTTTTGAGTCCTGAGTGAATGCACCCGGAACAAACTAATTTATTAGTTTGTTTCATTAGTTTGTATTTCATAACCACCCGGAAGTAGGTAAACACTGCGACCGGTTTACTAATGTTCGGGAATTCTTGATCTGCATCCAGTCATCTTGACTGGGGGCTCTCTTATACTGCCAGTGTGCTATGCGTTTGAAACTTCCGAGTGATAGGATTTAAAATGCTTTCTTTATTGCTTTCTTTACTACTTTCTTTCAAATGCTTTCTATTGAGGTCACTCGGATGTATTTAGAGTAGTTTATCTGCTACTAGGTTTGAGAGTTATGGAATAGTTCAGGGCTTCATTAGAATCTTTCGGTGTGACCGGGGGAATGATATGAGTACTTGGTATTTCAATTAATGATTTCTCGGGTGTTGCTTGTCCACCATAGATAAATAATATACCATAGCAATGCATTGCAAGGGTAGTTATGCGTATGTGGTATCTTATAATTTGCTTTCTTAAGAGCATGTAGACCTTGACTGTAAGTACCTGTCTGTCTTTTGGATTATCCCAAGCTAAAATCTGTGTAACAAAATGTAAGTTTAATTGTGTTTCATCTGAATCTTGTCCAATTTTTATTATTTTCTTCATGTCCCTTCTGTCACATTTTAAATATGCTTTTTAGATTAATGTCAGATACCTTAGTATAATTTTTACTGCTTTCGCAGAATCAATTTTATTGTTTTCTTAGAATAATTTTAATTGTTTTCTTAGAATAAATTTAAGCGTTTTCTAGAATAATTTTAATGTCCTTTCTAGAATAACTTTAATTGCTTTCATAGCTCAGTTTAAATTATGTTTAGTAGGTTTTAGTTAAAAGTACAAACTTGAATCAAGTAAACGAGTGGAAAATCTTATAACACGACATGGGCCCTGCTTCTATCGCACATCCTCCAGTAAATGTACGCTACTTACTATAAATTATTGTAATTTTTGACTCTGTGCGCTTTGGGAGGCACAGTTTCCTAACACGAGTAATGAAAACGTGACAACCTAAAAATATATCCCTAATCCCAACTCCATCCTCAAAAATCTATTTAAATTAAATAAAATCAAAACCGGGATTTTCTTATTGTCTTAAAAAAATACTCGTGTAGGAAATTGTCAAAAGTTTCATAAATCCAGGGCCAATAATCAGTGATTGTGGGCACTATATTGTCGACGAATGGACTAATGAGAAGGACCTTCATTATGATGATCTTTTCGGGGCTGATGAAGGACTTCACGGTGATGATGAATCAGTTCCACCACCACCGCCACTAAGGCCTATGCCTTTCAATCCCGCTCAATTTATGCTACAGATATTCTCAATTACGCAGAACTTGAATTAGGGAAAGAGAGTCGATCCAGTTCATCTCAATAACCATTCCGTGGACTATGTTTATCTGGATAGAAAACATTAGTGTACGGTGTTTAGCGGGGGACTAGATCCAGTTGTCTTGGACGATTGGGCCTATATAATGAACAAGGTTTTCGATATTATATGCTGCCCGAGAACCGAAGGGTTAGAGTGGGGAGCCAATATCTTGTGGGTTTAGTATTATATTGGTGGCGAGCTTGTGAAAACGAGCTTGGGAAGAGATCGGGAATCACTTGGGAAGCGATCTGCCAAGCCTTGCTAACTCATTTCTAAATCTCTCAGATGATGGACGCTAAGAGGAGGGAGTCCCTCACTGTGGAGCGAGTGAGGGCATGTCAGTTTCAGAAATTAACAACGTTAATAGAGCTTGATACATTATTGCAATTCATTGTTAAGATAGTGCCCCATGTTGTTGCATGTGTGGGCACTATACTAGTTGACAACGTGCCAACTTATATTTCGTTTGACGCTTGGGCACGTGTTTACTTATATCCTCAGATCTTATATCCACACATCGGATGGGACCTTTGATGATTTATCATCTTCCTGTGTCATTACCATCTGGTGATGTATTACAGAGTGAATGGATAAGACCTGATGTGCGTATAACTATAAAGGATTTGAGAGTTCAGCACTGGTATCGTGGTGTCAGACTTGGCTGAGTCGAACGTCGTACTGGGAATGGATTGTTGTTCACGTACCAGGCGAGGTTGGATTTCGGAGTACCGAGGATATCCTTCTTAAGCAAGAATGTGAGAAAATGACCTATTGCCTCAAATATTCGAGTTATATCCTCTGTGTCTTCTACTGTATTAAATAGAAAGGGTACCCGGTGCACATCTGATGTGTGCACGAGATCACACCACCGATAACAAGACTAGCAGTGTCAGAAATTCCTATCGACTCTGAATCTTCCGATGTATTTCCCGACGAGATACCTAGGTTCCCACCCGTTCGATAGATAGATTTCACCATTGATTTGGTGCAAGGGCAGTGCCTATTGCCAAAACCCCGTGACGAGTGGCCCAGCAGAATTGAGAGGGTTGAAAGTACGATTAAGGACTTGCTTGAAAAGGGGAACATTCAGCCTAGCAGTTCGCCTTGGGGAGCATTGCTAATCTTTGTTAAGAAGAAGGATGGAAGTTTGCGGATGTGCATTCATTACCGTGGAATTAATCAGGTGACGGTCAAGAACCGATACCCATTACCAAGGATTGACGACTTATTCAATCAGTTGAAGGGGGTTTCTGTATTTTCTAAGAATTATTTGAGATCGGGGTATCACCAAATTTGGGTAGTGGAAAGGGGCTGCGAGAAGACAGCTTTCTGAACGCGCTATGGTCATTTTGAGTTTACGGTGATGCCGTTTGGATTGACGAATGAACTAGCAGTGTTCATGGACGTAATGCACAGAGTTTTCAGACCTGGGTTGGACGTTTGCATGGTCATTTTCATTGATGACACTTTGGTATACTCTCCCAGCATACAGACTCATATGGGGCACCTCAGAATGGTTTTGCAGGTGCTTAGGGAACACAATTTATATGCCAAACTCTCGAAGTGCGATTTTGGGTGAATAAGTTGGCTTTCTTGGGCTCATCATTTTGGGAGAAGGGGTTCAGTGGATCCAGCTAAGGTGGATGCAGTATTGGAGTGGAACCCTCAAACCAACGTTAGTGAAGTGTGTAGTTTCCTTAGATTAGTTGGATACTACAGGAGGTTTATTGAGGGGTTCGCAAGCATTGCTCAACCTCTGACTCAGTTGTTATGAAAGGATGTGTCTTTCTGTTGGAGTACGTTCGATTTGTTGAAGGAAAAGGTGACGGAAGCTCCAGTTTTGGTGTTACCCGATGAATCTAGAGAAAATGAGGTTTAGGCAGATGCATCTCATCATGGACTCGGGTGTGTATTGATACGGAACGAAAGGATAATTGAATATGCATCTAGACAATTGAAGCCTCATGAATTGAACTACCCTACTTATGATCTTGAATGGCAGCGGTCATCCATGCATTAAAGATTTGGAGGCATTATCTCTATGGTGCCAAGTGCCAAATCTACTCCGATCACCAGAATCTTAAATGTCTCTATACTGCAGACAAGATGAGTGGGAGACAGAGAAGATGGTTGGAGTTTTTACAGGACTACGACACGAGTATTCAGTACATTGAAGGGAAATAAAATCGAGTGGCGGATGCACTCATCAGAAAAGGACAGGTACTGAGCTCGATCAATCTTATTAGGAAATTGAGGCATGAGTTAGACAGGGATATCATTATTGAAATTCCTTTCGGCTTGAAGGTGAGATTGAATGCTATGACTCCAATGCCTTCATTACTCGAGGAGCTCAGGCTGAGCCAAGCTGCAAGTCAAGAAATGATGCATTTGAGAGCTAATATTCGACAAGGCGAGGCGGAAGGATTCCTAGTGGATAACAGGGGTATGATTAAGTTTGGGGACCGTTGGTATGTACCTTCTGAACATCAGGTAATGAAAAGAAAGACTATGGAGGAAGCACATTGTACACCTTACTTTGTACATCCAAGGGCAGTGAAGATGTACAAGGATCTGAGGTAGCATTATTGGTGGAAAGGCATGGAGAGGGAGATTGCTGATTTTGTATCTAAGTGCCCTACTTGTCAGAAGGTCAAGGCAGAGCTTATGCGATCTTCGGGGTTATTGCAACCCTCGGAGGTTCCCATGTGGAAGTGGGAGTCCATTGCTAGGGATTTTGTCATAGGACTACCTAAGACAAGGAACAGATTAGACACTATTTGGGTAATCGTGGACCGATTGACCAAGAGTGTTGTGTGCCGATGAGGTTGAGTTGGAATATGCAGCAATTGACGGGTGCATACATTCAGCACGTAGTTAGACGATTTGGAGTGCCGAAGGAAATCATCTCGGATAGGGATTCGAGATTCTTGTCGAGATTACAGAGAGAGTTGCAAGCAGGTTTTGGTACTCAGATTAGTATGAGTACCAAATGGCACCCTCGGACTAATGGACAAATAGAAAGGACCATTAGAACCCTGGAGGATATGTTGAGGGCATGTGTAATGGATTTTCAGGGGACATGGGAAGAGCATAAACCTTTGGTGGACTTCTCCTACAACAACAGTTAACACGCAAGTATTCAGATGGCTCCTTTTGAAGCCTTGTATGGGAGGAAGTGTAGAACGCCATTGTGTTGAAGCGATCCTTCAGAGCGAGTGAAAATGGGTCCTGAACTTATTGAGCAAACCACCGAAGTGGTGCGGGTGATCAGAGACAGAATGAAGGAGGCTTAGGACCAGTAGAAGAGTTACGCTGACTTATCAAGGAGGGACATTGAGTTTACCGTGGGCGATTGGATACTTTTGAGAATCTCCCCGATGAGAGGTGAGGTGATTCAGAAAGAAGGGGAAATTGAGTCCCCGATTTGTAGGTCCCTAAGAGATCATCCAGAAGATTGGGAAGGTGGCTTATCATTTGGATTTGCCAACTGAGTTGGGGAACATACATAACATCTTTCATGTGTCACAATTGAGGAAGTACATTTCCGATCCGACAAGATCATCCAACCGGATGAAGTAGAGATGGATGAGAGTTTGGAATATGAGGAGTACCCCGTGGCGATTTTGGATGTCAAAGAGAAAGTACTTCGCAACAAAGTGATCAAGATGGTGAAAGTACTTTGGTCTAGACACGGAGTAGAAGATGCCACTTGGGAGACCAAAGATGGCATGGTGGAGCGATATCCTGAATTGGACCTAGCTCCAATTCAAGTAGGTAACTTGCTTCAATCCACACTTTTCATTCGAGGACGAATGATCCTAAGGGGAGGGAATGTAACACCCCAATTTAATTAACGTATAATTAATTTAATTAATTGTGGTTAATTGACTAGATGCCTATCGCATGGATTAATTGTGCGTGAGAATTAGATTGAAGTGGAAGAATAAGTGGGTTCGAACCCACAAGAGAACAAGAGCCCTAGTGTTCAATTTAATTGAATTGGTGAAGGTTTAGCCCAAAACAAGAGGAGCCTAGCCCACCAGCCCACTGTCCAACCCGGCCCATAACCCATTTTGGGTGTTCAGGGATGAGGGAGTTCATTTTTGCACTCACAGCTCACTCTCACCTCGCCACTTTGCTTGGAGGGGAACTAGGGCACTCATAAACTCAAGATTTTTGTGTTTTCTAACTCAAATCAAGTGGAGAATTGGTATCTATACATTTGGCAAGTGTTTTCCTAGCTTTTACACTTGATTTTGAGGTTGTTTAAGTGGGTTTTTGAAGTGGTGAAAGTTAGTAACGAGAATTGGGCATTTGGGATGAACTCTTTTAGATTTGCCTGGAGTTGGTGGCGAATCTTTGATTGGAGCTCAAATTAGTGTTGAAGGAGCTTGAGATTAGACTAAATCATTGTAATAATATAAATAAGTTAATATCAGATCAAACTAGATTGATTGGACCAGACCAATTCAAATTCAAATCAGACCAGAAATATTCAGACAAGACCAAACAAATTCAGATCAGATCAGACCATATCTTATAAAATTCAGATCATAACAACTTATTTAAGATCTAGCGAACAACGCCTAAGAGTTGATCCATTAAAAGAGTTTTATTGATAAGATAACAAGATGTTTTAAATCCCATCATAAGATAAAAATAAGTGGGAAGAGGTTATTGTTAATTATTTGTAATAGATAATCTTATTGCAAAACTTCTTATTCAATAAGTGATAACTATAGGGAATAGGGACTTACCCTAGTGCGTGGTAAAGTCGTCCGACTCCCAATCTATATGTTGGGGGTTCGAATCCCCACCTGACCCCCTTATCCCTCTCTTTTATTCTCTTTGTAATTTGTGTGGACTGGGCTTCCACCACCCATTCCTAGCCTGTATAAGCTGATTAAAAAAAAAAAAAAGTGATAACTGATAAGACTCAATAAGACATCTAATAAGTAGTAGCGAACAATAACTTATAGAAGTATTCTTTTTGTACAGTTTCAAGCTATAGTAACTAAGGTACAATTCTTCACTTGTAGAATTGAAGACAATAGAGCTTCTATTATGGTTTTTAGAAATATACTCGGTTCTGCTTGGTTTTTTTATTTTTATTTTTTCCTTGGGTTAAGCTACGTGGAACTCAAGCTGATGTCTAAAGTCTGAAGTTTGAATTCGAAAATCTCAAATCTGAATGATTAAGATAATGAACTAATAAGTTGAGATATTAGTAGAACTTTTATATTATCGAACCTTAATACTCCATCCATCCTTCTAATTCTGTCTCACTTTCCTTATTGCTACGTCCTATTACAATTGTCACATTTCTTTTTTATATATTATCGAACCTTAATACTCCATCCATCCTTCTAATTCTGTCTCACTTTCCTTATTGCTACGTCCTATTACAATTGTCACATTTCTTTTTTAGGAAATGATTAAATACCCAATTACCAAACTTACCTCTATCACATCACATCAATAAATAAATATATTAAAATTTCAATCTACTATATATCATTAATAAATTCAACTCACAACAATCACATCACACATAAATAAATCAAAAAAAAAATTCAAATTCAATACAATCACATCACATAAAATACTAGATTAACCTTACTTTAAACACTAATATACCCCTACATTAAATTCAACCATCTCCACATAAAAAAAATCGTGTCCAAAAGAAATGAGACGTTATAAACGGGACGGAGGGAGTCTTTTTTGGCTGTCCTATCGAACCTTAATTTTGAATGTTCATTAGATAGTTGTTTGTTATATTACATTTTTGTACTTGTATTTAATATGAAACCGGATCGGTTTTAGTTTGGAAACTGATATCCATGCTGCAACAATATCAAAATAAAAATAAGCAAGCATTGATTTTGGATACTCCCCCATTCATAAGTAAAATATGGAAAAATGGAAATTTTAGTCCTTTTTCTTTACATAAATTCCGAATCCAACCTTTAGAAATTTTTTGCCATTATAGTCCTCTTTGTTTACTAATTATTTCTCGAATAGTCCGCAAGCCACTAATCAAACATTATTTGCTGATGTGGCACCAAAACCCTTAGGCCTACCCCAATGGATAGGTATTTGATGACATGGCTCAAATAAATACCTAGTCAAGAGGAATTTAGCCATTGGAGAAGCAAGGAGGTATTTCTTTGGGTAGCAAAATAGCTACCCAGATATTTCACCTTAAAAGGTGTGCAAAGCATGTTTTATCTTTTTTTTTTGTTTTTTTAATGGCCACTACATGCAGTTTTGACATCTTCTTTTTTAAATTTTTTTATTTCAAAAATATTTTTGAAGTGTTTTTATTTAAAATTTTTCAAAATATTAAATAATTAATGTAATTAAAAATTTATTAATAGTTTATTATTTATTTAAAAATTAAATAATTTTAATAATTGATAAATTAAAATAGATTTTATAATACTAAATTGAATAGTATGTGGGTCCCCTAAATACCTAGGATTAGGTATTATTGTTGGGGGAAGGATTTTATTTATTGGTTGAGGTATTTAATTATTGAGGTGGTGTTGATGTGGCATCTAAATACCTGAGATTGAGGTATTATTGTTGGAGAAGGCCTTAGTCTCCTTACAGCTTGGAGTTGAAAAATCAACCAAAAGCATTCCATGTCAACACACACAAACTCCATATTGATGTCTGCCCCTCTGTCACTTTCGCTGCCACCGACGACTCTGCGTGGTGTTGGAATCACTTCCTTCCGGCTTCACGAGCAGCTCCGACCACCCACAGCTCTATGTGGGAGTTGCATGTAATGGACATCGACCGCATCCACCGAGGGCTCGTGCACCAGAGAACGCATCAAAGCGTGTTTGAGATCGTATACAGGATGGGAAATGGTTAGCATGATCTGTGACTAGAGGAAGTCGAATCCCTCGTAGCGATTTGACGAATGATTGAGTCAAAACTATGGAGCGCCACGACTTGGAATCGCTCTTAATCTCATTAGGGTTTGTACGGGGAGATGAGCGAGGATTTCGACCATGATTTCTTGGGATAAAATTGGGGATTCTTCCTCATATTTATCTTCATCGCTTGATACTGGTTAATTTTGCAATTTTCCATTGACCTCGAATTGGAGATTCACTAATTTCTTTTGCCATCCTCCATTTTAAGATGAATTAGATTGGGTCTTTAAACTGTCAAGTATCAACATCAATGTCTGCTACTGGAATCGGGTATATCAATTTATTGCAATATAATTTGGTATCAAAGCCGCCTCCATTCAATAGCAGTGTTTGGTTTCATTTCGATGCAGTTACGAGAAAGTTGTTGAAAATTTGTAATTGTAATTTTGAAATTTCTATATGTTGATCAAAACTGTAATTTAAATTTACGGTTGTAACCGACATGCAATTTTGATTGAAATGGATATAAAGTTCACTGACATCGGTGAAGAATTGGCTTTCAACGAAGAGTAACAGTTTTTCCGACAAAGTTGTTGAATATTCCGGCCAAGCTTTTTGTTCGAGATCTACGGTGAGATTTTCTGAAATCCGAACACATATTCGTAATCCTCATGTGGAAAGGAGTTGAATGGACATAAAAACCGTCATTTTGAGTGAAGTTCTGGCACTCATTGGAAACACTATTCATTGTCTTCTCCATCGAGCAAATTTTGGTCGGACGATGTTTTTCAAATCTGAAATGTGAGCTGGAGAATAATCCTATTCACTGTTCTGTTTCTGTGGATTGGGTCTTGATCAGCAAGTTTCGAACACCTACAGTTAAGAAATTCTGGTTTCGAAAATTTGTGTCTGTTGGGACTTGGGAATTTTGTATTTCACGTGGAGAAGAAGAATTTGCAAAGAAAAAGGTTGTGCTGCATGGGGCCCATGAGTTGATTGAAGATAAGGATTAAGAGTTTTTTGTGCCATGTCAGCTGATTGTATTTAATTAGTGACTTGAGGACTGATTGGAAAATAATTAATAAACTTAAAGGACTATAAAGGGTCAAAATTTGGTAAAGGACGAATTCAGAACTTTTGTAGAGAAAAAGGACTAAATTTTCCATTTTTCCAATCGATATCAATTGAGAAATTTAATTAGGTGATGGGAGACTATTCTGAAACGCACAAACATTCTGGACAAGTCCCCAAGGCCAATGGACTTTGACCTGAATACAATCTATTTAACCTAAAAAATGATAACGTATTTTTAATGGTGGTGATTTTAGTAATTGATTTTGTTTGCGGACGAAGAAATTCGAACTTAAGAATTCAGTGATTCAAGAGCCCAGCTTCGGATCAACATTTATTGGGGAAAAAAAACAAAAACCAAAAAAGTATCATAGTTTTCCAAAATTTTCCAAACAGTCCAATAATTATTGAATTAACTTAATCTATTCCATAAATATCTTAATCATCGTCCAAATGATCCCAAAGCACCTTAATTGCTCTTGAAGCTGACGGGCAATAGGATTACTGTGGTCAATGGTCTTTAACCCCACTTTGTTGCTTACCTGGCAGTGAGTGGAGTAATTGAACAAGTCAGATTTGGAGACACTGAACGCGTAGTCACCACCGATTTTCGGGAACCTCCGGCAATGCTTCCCTGGTGCCAATCATCAACAGCAGCAGCGCAACCACGCCGGTGGATGAACTTCACGATGGACGATCTGCGCTCATCTCCGACACCACGCACCCCAGCGCCCAAATATCCGTCGTGGCATCCTGTTTCCCGCCGGCCACCATCTCCGGAGACATGTACTGTACATCGGCATCCCCCCTCACCTCCCCACCTCCACCGCCGAAGCATCACGCCAATCCGAAATCTGCAATTTTAATTTTCTGTAACTATTACATGAAGTTTGTATGTAATTCTGTACTATTTAAATATCGAAATTTCCATCGCTTTTGTTGTAAGTTGATTGAAACTTTATTTTGAGTTTACGGATGTAATATGTAGAGGGTTTTAGTGGGAATCGACATAAGATTCGACAAATTGTTGATAAATTCAAATGCTGTATTTGTTGAAGTCATCAAAGTAACAGTAAAGCCATCCAAGTTGAATACTCATCTACGGCGCCGAAAGTATTGAAGCCACCATAAGAATAGTTTAACATGTGTTGATTGACTTGTGTGCATTTTCAATTCTATAAATATGTACTCAAATTGTTGTAATCCTCAGAGCGGAGCAAATAGCGAAGTAAAGAGCGAAGCAAAGCAAGAAATACAAAGCAAGCTTTAGCTATACAACTCTCCGCTTTTGGTTATCCACTTTAGATATCAAAAGTGTAAAGTGTCTTGTATGTGTGAGATATCAAATCCACAAATTGGTATCAGTGTATGATATCAAGAAACTACAAAATGGTATCAGAGCCTGATGAGCCTGAGTGATCCGAACCTCAGAGCCAAGAAAAGAAATGTTGGGTAGAAG
This sequence comes from Hygrophila difformis, assembly GCA_030278955.1. NCBI lineage: Eukaryota > Viridiplantae > Streptophyta > Magnoliopsida > Lamiales > Acanthaceae > Hygrophila > Hygrophila difformis. Next base: position 21,118,903 of record JAOANR010000005.1, read on the forward strand.
CCCATAGCCTGAGTGATCCAAACTCAGAGTGAAGAAAAACTGTTAATTCAAGTTAAAGTTAAAGGGAAGAAAGGAGTACAGAAATTGGCTCGTCTCCATTCCCACTGCCTCCATCAAGAGCAGACCACCGTTGCCGGGAAGCCCCGGACCTGAACCAGCCGAGCTGCCAACACCAGTTGCAGCCGCGACACACCATGCCGTCGCCACACCTACGACGAGCTTAAGCCACCGCTGTCTCCGAGCCGCTGCCCAGCAGCCGCCGAAGTGCCGCCTGCTTCCACCACCATTTCCGGCGCCCCTACTGCTGCCGCCATTACCAGACGCAGCTGCTCAGCTGCCATGTCCATCACTCGCTGCACCTCCGACAGCTCAGCCCAGCGCTGACTTCCTCATCGCCCACGTCTCTCTAAGGCCTGCCTTCCGTCTCTCTTCAAAAGGCCTTGTGAAAGAAAAGGAAAATCTGAATAATTTTGGGGAAGTAGTTGACCGCCCCTCCACATCAAAATCTGTCCATTTTGATACCAGAAGATATGAAAGAAAAAGGGGACACATTGAAGAGGCCATACAGGTGGTAGGTAAACATTTAAAGAAAGTGGGCCAAGTTATCCACTACTATTATAAATATATATACAGGTCAAATGGTGAATATCACGGGACAAATGTCACTGCCGCAGCTCACAAAAGCTAGCTACGAGAAACGAAGTATTCAAAAGGAGATATAGTTCAAAAATTATTTTGGAATCTAAAATGTTCAAAGGAGCTTACCGAGTTCAAGCAAATCAACACATGAAGTTGATGAAAAGAAAGTCCAGGTAATCATTATGAAGGATATCAGAAGGAGAAAGTGCAATCATGCCAATGACAATTTGGCGACTCAAGTTTACTCGACATGGAATGTCAACAATGGACATCATGTTAAGGATTGCAACTTTGATAGATGCAAAGTGGAGACTTTGCAAAAGATTGTCGAAGCGACAATCGAGTGAAAGAGACAACCACTTCCAACCAACCAATGTAGTTGTGGAAGATGAAGTCAATACCCGATGAACCTGTAGTGGTCCAGGAGCCTATGAAAGGTTGATGTTGATCTATTGGCAGAACACACTTGTGATAAGCTTGAAAACAAGCTAGTTGAGCCTTTGGTAGAAGAAAAGGCTGTTGAGATGCCTGAGAAAAGAAGATTGATGAGAAGAAGCAAATTGAGAGTGCTCTTGATGTGGGTGCACTGATGGGTGTATTCAAGAACCGGTCAAGGAAGTTGTAAAGATGGCAACCGAGATTCCAAAATGAAGCTGAACAAGCGTTTGAAGTTTATGGGGGAGTTTTGTTGATAAATTCAAATGTTGTATTTGTTGAAGCCATCAAAGTAACAGTAAAGCCATCCAAGTTGAATACTCATCTACGGCGCCGAAAGTATTGAAGCCACCATAAGAATAGTTTAACATGTGTTGATTGTCTTGTGTGCATTTTCAATTCTATAAATATGTACTCAAATTGTTGTAATCCTCAGAGCAGAGCAAATAGCGAAGTAAAGAGCCAAGCAATCTGCTCTCCGCTTTTGGTTATCCACTTTAGATATCATAAGTGTAAAGTGTCTTGTGTGTGTGAGATATCAAAATCAAAAAATTGGTATCAGTGTGTGATATCAAGAATTACACAAATTTGGTGTAGAAATGACCTCCTGACTAAAATTCCGAACAAGAAAGTAAAATTCCGGCCACATTACTCTTCTGCCAGTTTTGGTTAAGAATTTTTGATGTTTGATCATAGATTTGCGATCCTTAAGAGGATACGAATGCACGTAAGTTTTCCATTTTCGAACGAATTTGGAGCCACACCGGAATTACTATTCATTGTCTTCCCCATTAAGCCATTTTTCCTCCGTCATTTTTTCCGCAATCCGAAAGTGTTTACAGTGCCTTTCAAGCTTGACATTTATCCTGCGCTCTTAAATTTCTGTTTGGATCTGGTTTACATATATTTGAATGCCGACAGTTGAAGAAGGAAGATAATTTAGGGTTTTCTTACACTCCATTCCATTATTGTTCCACTCTCTCATCACCCACATTGTTTTGATTCAATTTTCGTGACTGTTGGTGTATCCAGGGAAGGCATAACTCCAGATAATTCCTCAAGACACACTTGTTCCGAAGAAAAGGCTTTAGTCCCCCAATCCCTGAAAAATGGGCTTGTAGTCCCCCAGCTGCCAGGTAAGAGTCCGTGTCCCCGGTCAATGGGATTTGACCTCCTTAAACCACTGCCATGTATGTCATTAAGGGGTTTGGGATGATTTTGGCCACAATTAGGCTAGTTAGAGGATGGATTAAATAATTCAAGATTTATGGGACTATTTGAGAAATTGGTCAAAATTACGGGATTATTTGGGTTTTTCCTTTCACATTTGTTCTATAGATGTTTGATTTGGTGATCGGATGTTTAGGGTTGATTGCAATTCAGAAGTGCCCATTCTGCAAGGTACAAGGCATCTCCTATATCTTAATGTTTGCTCACTTGAGTTGGGATTTGGGAACACTTTGCTGTTGTTTTAGTTGTACAATTTTTTTCAAATTTTTTATCATTTTAATTGAATAGGTATCGAAGGGTGCTATTTGTTATCCTTGATTCTTTGATCATACTTCTGGGAATTTTATCAAAAACCTGAGTGAAGGCGACAAGGTTTTGTCCTACCCGTTTCCTTATCTTGTTGCAAAATCCCTGTGCGTTTGGCCTTTGATTTCGCTTCCACATTGAAGTTTGTCTTAGCTTTGTTTTTCTTTTACATTGTTGATCGTGTTCAGACAATGGCACCTGATTTGGTCATTGATCGCTTAGCTATTATGTGGTATTTTACGTTAGGGAAATTTTTAGTAAAAAATTCCTTCGATGTTTGGCTACAAGATGAATCTAAGATGGCAATGGATGAAATTTTATTGAGGCTCCTTTTGAAACTTTCCTATTGCTGTTCGTTTCCGTTTTCTAGGTGCGGGGTTGGAGAGCACTAAATACTCTTTTTTTGAGAAAAAATCTTTTTATTTCCAACAGCCAGCAACGTACAAAGGCCTGTGGACTTTCATAGAATAACCAGATACAGAAACAGACTCAGAACCAACTCAAGCTACATCCCTAATTTGCAAAATAGACCATTCGATGCAATAAAGGTGTGGACAATATTACTAGGAATAACTTGATTTATAGTTCTTGAAGTGATTTATCTGTTTTATTAATTCTAATATTCGTCTTATAGTTCTGTTTGGGTTTTATTTGCGAACGAATATGCTGTGTAGTTGTAAGAAAGAAATATTTTTGTTTTTGCTGCTTGTACAACTTATATTGAACAGGGATGATTAGACAGCCCTGCTGTGGCATGAGAAATAAAGTGAAAATATTTTTCGAGGAAAAAATATTATACTCCTAGTACATCCTCCGTTTCTTTAAAATTGTAACATTTGAATAGTTTTTACTATTCATGGAGTAATGTTGATTCAATTTTTTAACATTGTTATATTAGATAAAACATAGTCAAGTGGGATCTTGTTGGATTCGTCTACTCGTGTAGTTTTAGAATATCAAATTTTTATAATTTTTACTTTTACACAATTTGAGATATTACGTGTTAAAAACGTGCATTAGACTGCGTGAAATACTTAAATGTTACATTTTTTTGAAAATGGAGGGAGTATTTAATTATATTATAAAGGCTTAATTGTTGAATTCTAAATAAATTGCCATTATTGCAAGATTGTATTAGACTTTATTTGAATACTCTAGATAATTAGTATGACCATCCAAACAAAACCTAAAAATGCCAAATCTAATACATAGAATACGACAGAGTGTTTTTGAATACTCTAGATAAAGTAACAAAAAATAAAATAAAACATAATAAAAAAAATCATTAACTTATGAATTATGATGACTGCCCAACCGAGAAAAATATATACAACAAAAATTATGAATAAAAAATCTATATTGTATATTTATGCAATATACTATATCAACATATTCATAGTTTATGTTTAGCTAAAACATAGTCATAGTTTATGTCTAGCCAAAAAAAAAAAAAAAGAAAAAAACATATTCATAGTTTAGGGATGAGAACTTACCGAAGCCGTTAAGTCAATGACTTCCAATTAAGCCTTACGTTGGAGGTTCGATTCCTTTGTAATTTGTGTGGCATGGGCTCCCACCACCTTTTCTCTGAATTCGGCTCTTTAACAGAAAAACCTATTCATAGTTCCTTTTTTTTTTTTACCAAACACAGTTGGCCAGCTTAAGCAAATGTCTCGGTTTTGAGTCTTTATGTATGCAGAATTCTACTTTGGGGGAGATAACCCTTCAATGCCCACCCGATCGTCAAGGGATTAGTTATGCGTCCAATGAGGACTGAGAATACCCTGGTATTCACCTAAAAACATATTCATAGTTTTAGCTTGTATAGACTATTCGACAAAAAACATATCCATGTTTTTTTTTTGGAAAAAAAGGTAAATTTACTCTTTCACTACTAAAATATTAAAAATAGCCTGAATTTTTTGTCAGACCTTCCTGTATTCATAACCTTCCAAAAACTAAAATTAAACCATTTACCCAAACATTGCTATGTCCTAAGATAGGAAATAAAATATGATTGTGCTGATTGGTGCTGAAGGAAACCAGAACCGATGAACCATCGATTGCGGTTGGGTAGTTGGAGGGAGTCCATAAAATTCCGTAGCACGTAATATATACCCGGTAACACTGCATCCTCCCCGGCAACGGCGCCATGAAACTTTTGACAATTTCCTACACGATTATTTTCTGAAAATAGAATAATCCCAGTTTAATTTTATTTAATGAAACCAATTTATGATGATGGAGTTGGGATTAGGGATATATTTATAGGTTGTCACGTTTTTAATACGTGTGTTAAGAAACTGTGGCCCGAAAGCGCTCAGTGTAAAAAATTGCAGTAATTTATAGTAGGACCGGATTATTCGCTGAAGGATGTGCGATAGAAGCAGGGCCCACATCGTTTTATAAGACTTTCCAACTTGTATTACTCGATTCAGATTTGGTTTGAATTATCATCTACTTGATAGAATTTAAACTAAGCTTTGAAAGCAAATAAACTTATTCTATAAAGCATATTAAATTTATTCTAGAAAGCTCATATTTTTATTCTAAGAATGTAATTATAAATTATTTTAAGAAAGCGGTAAAAATTCAACTAAGAAAGCATTAAAGATTATTCTAGAAAAGCAATAAAAACTACGCTACACTACCTATCATATGACAAAAGGGACAGGAAAAAATAATAAAAATCTGATAAGATTCAGATGAAACACAATTAAACTGCCATTTTGTTACACAAATCTTTGTTTCGGATAATCCTTTCAGTTAGCTAATTCTCGTGCCTTTTGTACTATATTCCCTTTCACAGACATGTACTTACAGTAAGAATGTACATGCTCTTCAGACAGCAAAATCTAATATATCAAAGACTCACAACTGCCTTGCAAAAGTGTGTCATTTATCTGTGGTGGAAAAGCAACACCCGACCCATCTTTGACTGAAAATCCCGAGTAATCATATCATTCCCCCGGTCACACCCAAAGACTTAATTAAAGCCTCGAACATTTCCAAAACTCTCAAACTTTATAATAGGTTAGACCATCTCTCAACACATCCGAGTGACCTCTATGATAATATTTAAAAGAAAGCGGTGAAGAAAGCATTAAAGAAAGCTTTTAAAAGAAAGCGGTGAAGAAAGCATTAAAGAAAACATTTAAAATTCCTATCTCTCGGAAGTTTTAAAAGCATCACCCCCTTAGTATAAGAGAGCCCCAGTCTTGGGGACCGGATGCAGATCCAGAATTCCCGAACACGTGCAAGCCTCTCGCAATGCTTGCAGACATCCGGGTGGTTATGAGATACAAACTAAATGAAACAAACTAATAAATTAGTCTATTCCATATATACTCACTCAACTCTAATTTAGGATTTGCGGAAGATGATAGTAGTTGAAAGAATACTCAACCCTAGCTTAAAAAATTATCAAGGCCCACATGTTGTTCCTCTAATATTATTTATCACACCTCTTCAGAATCCAAGTGGTCTCTGAGTTAATGTAGATATCTAATACCAGATTTCCAACATACAATAATTTTGAGAAAATAATTGATATTTGAAAATCATCCCTGTAACAGATACTAAACTCTCAATTGAAACATAAATCTTTCAGTTTAGATAAGACGTAATCGCTGAATCTGCTTCTAATTTCCCCAAATCAACCCCCGATCTGATATGAATTAATCATAACTGTGGAATTAATCCCTTACTCAGATCCGGATTTTATAAAGGAATTTTTCTTGGAAATTTATTATGAACATCTTATTTAAATAAAAACTTCTATGTCCAAGGGAAGGATCCCAAAATAGTTTGACCAAATACTTACATAATAATATTATGCATAAATTAATATAAAAAGATAAAATTAAATTATCCCAGAACATATGGTGGGATTAAACAGAATTTGTTACACAAAGATGAAATAGCCTTGAGATGAGAGGAGTTCAAGTGAACATTTATTTTTGGCTAAAAAGATGACAGGATAATCCGGACTGCAAACATCTGCTATCCAGCTCCTGACTATTCCAGGTGGGATGATTGTGGGCAATAGAGCAACTGAGATGGCGGTGACTGCCGTCACTCAGCCTTTTTTTTTTTTATCAGTGATTGCATGAAAAATCCACATGTTTTCTCATCATAATATTTCTCAAACGATGTAGTCGGTCAAATGGCCATACATTGAAAAGGCAAATGATATTGAACCCAAATGAGTTCAATTGTGAAGCCTGTTCACAAGGAAAATTGATAACCATACCATCTCCAGTAAAAGTGGGAATTGAATCCCCTACATTCCTAGAAAGAATTCAAGGCGATATATGTGGACCTATTGATCCACCGTGTGGACCTTTCAAGTACTTTATGGTACTAATTGATGCGTCATCACGCTAGTCACACGTTTGTTTATTATCAACTCGCAATTTGGCATTCGCAAGATTACTTGCACAAATTATAAAATTGCGAGCACAGTTTCCAGATCATCCGATAAAGAAAATACGCCTTGATAATGCTGGAGAATATACATCACATGCATTTGATGATTTCTGCATGTCGATTGGAATTACTGTTGAAAATCCTGTGCCTCATGTGCAAACGTAAAATGGTCTGGCAGAATCATTTATTAAACGATTGCAATTAATTGCAAGACCCTTGTTAATGAAATCAAAACTTCATATTTCTGCTTGGGGACATGTTATATTGCATGCAGCAGCACTTGTGAAAATAAGGCCGACAAGCTATCATAGCTACTCCCCTACACAAATTGTGTTTGGAAAAGAGCCCAATATATCTCACTTGCGAATTTTTGGGTGTGCGGCTTATGTGCCGATTGCGCCACCACAACGCACAAAAATGGGACCTCTAAGAAGGTTGGGCATATATGTCGGGTATGAATCACCCTCGATTATTAAATATATTGAGCCAAAAACGGGTGATTTATTTACTGCAAGATTTGCAGACTGTCATTTTGATGAAACTCAATTCCCGACATTAGGGGGAGGAAATGATCAACTGAAAAAGGAAATATCTTGGCAAAGTCCATTTGATTTCCTTGATCCTTGTACAAGGCAATTCGAACTTGAAGTTCAAAGAATTGTGCATTTACAGGGAATTGCAAATCAATTACCCGATGCTTTTAATGCTGCTGCTAAAGTCACAAAATCATATATAAATGATACAGCAAATGCACCAGCTAATATAAATGTCCCAGAAGGGCATATTCCGAGTGCAAATGAACCTACTGCACGCCTAAAACGTGGCAGGCCTTTGGGTTCCAAGGATAAAAATCCACGAAAGAGGAAAATTATCCATATGGGTGATAAATCAATCACCGATGATACTCCTGAAGGAGAAATTGATTCAACCCCCGAAAAGGTTGAACCTGAAAATATTCACCCAGAAGAAAATGAAGTTATTGAAACTTCTTTCAATTATATCAATACTGGGAAATGTTGGAAACGAAAAGAAACAAACATTGATAATGCTTTTGCATACAATGTTGCACTCGATGTAATGGAAAATAACGAGGATCCTGAACCAAGATCAGTTGAAGAATGTCGGAAAAGAAATGATTGGCCAAAATGGAAAGATGCGATTCAGTCTGAACTAGATTCACTGAATAAACGAAAAATATTCGGCCCTATTGTCCAAACACTGAAAAATGTGAAGCCTGTTGGCTACAGATGGGTGTTTGTGAGAAAAAGAAATAAAAATAATGCAATTGCCAAATATAAGGCAAGGCTTTAGCCCAAGGTTTTCCCCAACGACCGGGAATTGATTTTGAGGTAACATATTCCCCAGTTATGGATGGAATAACATTCATGTATCTAATGAGCCTAGCAGTACGAGAAAATCTCGAAATGAGACTGATGGATGTTGTTACTGCATATTTATATGGCTCATTGGAAAATGATATTTATATGAAAATACCTGAAGGGTTTAAATTACCTGAGTCTTGCAACTCAAAACCCAAAGAAACTTATTCCATCAAATAAAAAAAATCGTTGTATGGGCTCAAGCAATCTGGACGAATGTGGTATAACCGCCTCAGTGAAAGTTTGATAAAAGAAGGTTATACAAATGACCCTATCAGTCCTTGTATATTTATAAAGAAAAATGGGACAGAATTTGTAATCGTCGCTGTCTATGTTGACGATTTAAATTTAATTGGAACTCCTGAAGAGTTGAAAAAGGTAGTCGAATATCTGAAAAAGGAGTTCGAAATCAAAGATTTCAGGAAAACGAAATTTTACCTTGGCCTACAAATTGAGCATTTGGAAAAAGGCATATTCGTTCATCAATCAGCTTATACCCAAAAGGTATTAAAGCAATTTCGAATGGATTATGCTCATCCGCTAAATAATCCAATGGTCGTTCGGGCACTTGATCCTGCAAAGGATCCATTTAGGCCAAAAGAAGATAATGAAGAGCAACTTGGCCCAGAAATGCCATACTTAAGCGCAATTGGCGCGTTAATGTATCTTGCAAATAGCACGTGACCTGATATCGCGTTTGCAGTCAATTTACTCGCAAGATTCAGTTCTTGCCCTACTCAAAGACATTGGAAGGGCATAAAGCACATTCTTCGCTATCTACAAGGAACAGTTGACCTTGGGTTGTTTTACCCAAAAGACTCTCGACATGATTTAATCGGCTATGCCGATGCAGGTTATCTATCAGATCCACACAAAGCCAAATCTCAGACAGGCTATGTATTTACTTGTGGCGAAACTGCCATCTCTTGGAGATCAATGAAGCAGACTTTAACTACTACTTCTTCTAATCATGCCGAAATATTAGCAATCCATGAAGCAAGTCGAGAATTTGTTTGGTTGAGGTCAATGACTCAACATATATTGAAGAGTTGTGGTTTAATAATTGAACCACAAATACCCCCAAACAATTTTGTTTGAAGATAATTCAGCTTGTATAGCCCAGTTGAAAGGGGGTTATATCAAATGAGATAGAACGAAGCATATTTCACCAAAGTTCTTCTACACTCATAATCTTCAAAAGAATGGCGAAATCGATGTACAACAAATTCGACCAGAAAATAATTTGGCGGACCTATTTACCAAGCCATTGCCAGCTACAACATTCGAGAAGCTCGTGAAGAAAATTGGAATGCGGCGGCTTCAAGATTTAAAATGATGTCCAAGTCAGGGGGAGCACTGGATACAAGAATACTGTACTCTTTTTCCTTCACTAGGATTTTTTTCCACTGGGTTTTTTCCTAGTAAGGTTTTAACGACCACACCAGATTTTGTGGTAAAATATAGACTTTTTAGATTTCATAATTGATGTTTGTACACTATCTTTGAAAATATAGTAGAAATGTGACAAAATGAGCTGTAGTATATCTATGCCTATATATATATATCCTGTATTGCAATGAAGTAATAAAGCAATTCCTCATTTTATTGTGCACATCATTTTCTTCTTATAGTCACCCTCCAGATTCCAATTTCCATTTTATTTTGCCTCAATTAATCCCTTGTTCTAGTTATATAATTAATATTATAATTACTCATATACCAATTGCTCATATACAAGCATATACTATTATTTACATAACTAATTCACAACATTAAACTATTTATCCTAAACTATTTTGGAGAGCACACTGTGTGTCTCCAAAAACAAGAAAAAAAGCTGAAGTGTAGTTCAAGGGGAATGGATGGGATATTTATAATGGATGGGATATCCTAAACGCTCGGCTCATTTCGGCCCTTTACATAGCAAAGCATGTTACTGCGTCTTGAAACAAATTGTAGTTGTATATGTCTTGCGCAGTGTAACAGGAATTGAGAGCAATTGCACATTTAACTTTGAGGCTCTGCTCACAAAGAGACGGGAGCTGGGGTCCAAGGGGCAAAAGACAAGGATTTTTTCACTGCGGGAACTGAGGTTCCGGGAGCTTCCGAATCATAAGGCACATAATTTGCAAATTGAAACAAATTTCCCGTCGTGAGCTGCTTTTTCTTCTTTTCTCCGTCGCGAAACAATCACTTTAACCCCCCGTTGCCAAGCAGCTCCTTTCCGTCCCTAAACATTCTTCCCCGTCGTAAGGCTTGCGACGGGGCTGGGGAGGCTAGCGACAGATTAGGAGAGTCTTGCGCCCGGAGAAGTTGGCCTTGCGACGGATGGAGGTAGCTTTACGACGGCCGGAGAGGGTTCACGACGGGACTGAGATGGAAGCTTGCGCCGGCTTGTGGAGGAATGCGACGGATCGGAGTTCGAATGGGGCAGATTCGAGATGGCCGGAATCTGGGAGAGTGCCGTCGGCCATGGCGAGCTTGGAGGATGGGCGAGCATTCGGATGAAGGTGAAGCTTGAGGGCGAGCTGCGGTGTTGGCGACGCCGTGGATCCGCCGGAGATGGAGGAGGGGGCTGCCGCTGTGTGGAGGGATGAGCTCCCCGGCGTATTTGAGAAGATGACCGGAAGAGGAGGCGAAGCTGTTGCGGGAGGGCCTCGCCGGAGGAGATAAAGATGGTGGTGGTCTGCGGGCTGTCGGAATGGGGATCTCGTCGGAGTGGTGGTGGTTGATCGGAATTGGAAATGGTGGTGATTATTGCTGCTTCGGTTTTCCGTTTCCAATTGCAATTGATTTGGGGAAGATGACCCCTGTGGGGCCCGCTGCAATTAAATTAATTAATTAACTCTCTTTTTTTTCTCTCTTTTCTTTTTTTTTTATTAATATAGTACTAGTATATACTACTTCTATATTACTACACAAATTACTTCCTCCGTTTTCATATGTTTTTTACATACCCACTTTTCACGCAGTCCAATGCACATTTTAAATCATTAATAACTCAAGTTCGGTACATGTAAAAATTCTAAAAGTTCGATATTTAAAAACTACTCGACGAGACGAATCTAACAAGATCCCACTTGACTATATTTTAACTTGTATAACTATGAAAAAACTTTAAGTAAAAGTCTGTGGGTGAATAGTAACACATTACTAAACGTTAAGAACATATGAAAACAGAGGAAGTATATTCTAAAATTGCTTTTGTTTTGGATATTTTCTTAACATAAATTTAATAAAATAGTACTCCCTCCGTTCCACCTAACATGTCATGTTTGACTTTTTACACTGTTCATTATTCTACTTTGACTCGATTTTATTGCATGTATATATTTGGAAAAAATAGTCGAGTTGGGTCTTGTTAGAATCGTATAATCATGTAGTTTTAAAATATATATTTTGCATAATTTTTTGTTATACTTATTTTGAGATATTAGTCATTGAAAAAGTGGACTGGATTGTGTGCAAAAGTGAAACAATGCAAGTTAAGTGGGACGGAGGGAGTAATATTTTTGTGTTTTTCAACACCAACTTATTATTTTTACAAATTTGCATATATCTGTCAAATTCAACTGCTTTCTTATTTAAATAAGACCGGAATACGATCAAATGCCCATGTTTAGACACGGAAATAGATTGAAAATAATGGTCAATTTTGACCATTATCAATTTCTATGAGGCCTTCTCCGCCTCCTCGGTTCTCAACCGTGCGCGGCGATATACTGTACTCAAACATAACAAACCATTGAGTAACATTCGGTAACGATACCGAATACCAACTAAGTAAGTATAGATCTCCTGTGATATCCTTATGGATTGATCGTGGTTTGGCTCACAAACCAAAACTCAATCCATAAGGTACGCAGTTATTCCAAAAATAATGTAAAGCAACAGGAATATTAGCATAATCAATGCAGATTCTACACTATATGCATTCCCCCACGACACCTCAACACATGCTTGTGTCAAATTCTAAGCACATAAGAGCACACATGGCTCTGATACTAACATGTAACGCCTCAAAAATTTAAAACCAAATTTCTGTGATGTCACTACCTGTTACCTCTCTTAAACTGATGGCCAATCAATTTAAGATTAATAACACGAAGCCTGATAAACAGACAACCAATTTATCATAACATTAGAGTAAGTCCATGAAAAGAAATTTCACATAATAACAGGTATCCGGCTTACAAGTCACAACAGTACGACATCACAATCCCAACACAACCTGCCAAAGATACCAAGAACATAGCAGTAACACAACACATGGTTCACAGACCAATGCCAATAACAGTAATAAGGAAAAACACATAATTCATGCCACAGAGAGGATAGGCTCCAAACAAGCATATAAGTCAATAATATGAATAATGCATCTATAGGTAGATCACTCATCTCAAACCCGACATCATGCTCAGGCTCTATGTCCTCCCCGGGAGTATCTATAAGAAAGACAAAACGCAAGGTGTCAGTACATAAATACTAAGCAAGAGTAGAACTAGCTGGGCAAACGGGGAACAAGATTAGTACACTTACGTAACAGTTTATATAATTGCATAATTATACATAATTAAAATATCACACTGTCCCATGCCGGTGTTTCAACCACGTCATACACTGCAAAACAGTAATAAGATGAATGATGGATGATGAGATGCAGTGTTAAGACCTACAGTGTCTATCTACACTAAATGCAGCACAGAAGTATGCCAAGCGCGCATCCCAAATACCATGGTCAGTATTCCTTCCCAAATAGGGTCCACACCCCTACTGGTGTCGGAACAGATACCCACAGTGCCCCCGCCGCGGACACTAAAAACTAGTGTGGCTTACGGTTTAGCGGGTACTAACCCAGAGTATCTCGCTCTCGAAAGCCAACATGCCCAGGATAAGAAAATAATCAAGTATGCCCAGTTACTAACTCGAAAGCATAATTTAGGTTCACAATAATATCACACATGTCCTGTCTCATAACTCAAAAATATATAAGTGTAAAATACCAGTCCAAAGACTAACTTTAGTACTCGGGATGCCAACCCCAGATATCGGCCCGAAACATATCCACATGAGTTAGATATAATCAAGCGTGTGCCACGCCCCACATAATGGCACTCAACTCGTAATCATCAATTTTTTGAAGCAACGCAATATTCCATACTAACTAAGGCATAGTAGATCTTCTAAATCCAAACTATGTTCATAATGTATACCATTGATATTTAGACAAGCAATACCATTTCTCGAGGCATAGGAATGAGTAAGAAGCAAGAAAATACGAAAGGGATCGAAAAACGGAAGAAAACAGCAAATCGGGCGTGCAGGTGGCTCCAGTGCGCCACACTGGCGCCTGAACCTGTTTTCAGGCACCACCCAGGCATGGTGGCGCCTGCTCTGAATTTTGGAAGGGCTGGGGCACCAGGGTAGTGCTTCAGCCTCCATTTCGGCGCCACCAAGGCCGTGTGGCGCTGAAACTGAACTCCAGCTGAACAGCAAACGCTGTTCTGCAAATTTTTGACCTTCCTTCCAATCTTTCCCCCACTTAGAGCTAAATCCTACCCTTACCTTTGGATTTTGGTGTCTCAAAGTCTTCAACAACTTCCACAAGCTCTCCGACACCAAAAGCAAGCTACAATACAAGAATCACAACTTAATTCATCAATAATCCATCCAAAGCACTCAACATCAACATGCAAAGCTAAAGGGCTGCAGTCCCCCAGAATAAGCCACCAAATAGGTCGAAGAAACTGATCTCAATCTCCTTCAACACTAATTTGAGCTCCAATCAAAGATTCACCACTAACTCCAAGCAAATCTACAAGAGTTCATCCCAAATGCCAAATTCTCATCACTAACTTTCACCACTTTAAAAACCCTCTTAAACAACCTCAAAATCAAGTGCAAAGCTAGGAAAACACTTACCAAAGGTATAGATACCGATCCCCCACTTGATTTGAGTTAGAAAGCACAAAAATTTGGAGTTTATGAGTGCCTTAGATCCTCTCCAAGCAAAGTGGCGAGGTGAGAGTGGTTGTGAGTACAAAAATGAACTCCCTCATCCCCGATTAAAATTTTTAACCCTCAAAATGGGTTATGGGTCGGTTCATGGGTTGTTGGCCGGGTTGGACAATGGGCTGGTGGGCTGGGCTCCTCTTGTTTTGGGCTAAACCTTGACCAATTCAATTAAATTGAACATTAGTGCACTTCAATTCAATTCTCACCCACAATTAATCCATGCGATAGGCATCTAGTCAATTAACCATAATTAATCAAATTAATTATGCGTTAATTAAATCGGAATGTTACACATACGGAGGGGCTTCTCAACCATTGATCTATATTAAAATCAATGGCTAAGATTAATATAAGGGGTATTTTTGAAATTTCAATAAAATATAAATTATCTTAATTCATTCTACTCAATCATCATACTTGTACTTCTCTGGTCTCTCATAATCTGTTATATTTCAATTTGAATTTTCTAAAATTTGATAGAAAATTTAAATTCTTTGCATCGAGTAGATAGATTTCCATATAAAAAAACATTCACATCGGTGTACATTTGAGAAAGTTATAGCCATTTGAAGTTTATTGCGATTTCAGCAACTCAATATTTATACCTCAGCGACGGAGCCTACACGATTCAACGACATGGCATCTACAACTCAGCGAGATAACCTACGTAATTTAGCGATATGGTTCTGTTCATTTCAGCGACACAATTGTGTTCATTTTAGCGACATGGTTTTATGCATTCCGACAACGTCATTATATGAAAATTTCCTATTTTTCTATTTGGAATTTTAGAAACCTGATTGAATATTTAGATTTCTTGCATCGAGTTGATAGATTTTCATATAAAGAACGTCCAAATCCGAGTTCATTTACGAATATTAGAGTCATTATTTGAAGTTTATTGCATAGACTTTGTTGTATAGGTTGCATCACTGAATTCTTTAGGTTATGTCGTTGAATTCTATAGTTACCGTCGCTAAATTCTATAGGCCCCGTAGCTGAATTATATAAGCTCCGTCGCTGAAAATCACAATAAACTTCAAACGGCTCTGACTTTCTCATATGAACTCGGATTTCAATGTTCTTTATACGAAAATTTATCTACTCAATGCAATGAATCTAAGTATTCTATTAGATTTTAGAAATTCATAATAGAGAAATAACATATTCTCATAAACACAAGTATCAGATACTTTTAAAGCATCAGCGACACGGATAGAATATTTCAGCAACATACCATACATACCTCAGCGACAAAGACTATATAATTCAGCGACATATCATATATAATTCAACAACATATCCTATGCCTTTCAACGACTAATTGTATTCATTTAAGCGATATAGTTCTATTCATTTCAGCGACGTCCTTATATGAGCTACTTATTTGTTTGGAATTTATAAAATTTGATAAGATATTTAGAATTCTCACATCGAATAAATAGATTTTCATATAAAGAACGTCCAAATCCGAATTCATTTGAAAAAGTTACAACCATTCGAAGTTTATTGCGTAGGCTTTGTTGTATAGATTGTGTTGCTGAATTATATAGGTCATATTGCTGAATTGTGAAAGCTCCATCGCTGAATTGGGTAAGCCTTGTCGCTGAGATGTACATACTCTGTTGCTGAAAATCGCAAAATTTCAAATGACTATAATTTACTCAAATCAACTCGGATTTCGACGTTCTTTATATAGAAATCGATCTACTCGATGCAAAGAATTTAAATATCTCATCAGATTTTAGAAATTCAAAACATACAAATATGGCCTCCGAATGTGATGTGTAGAATTATTACCTGTAGGTCCCTAAAACACTCAAGATTCCGTTATGGTTGTTTATGCAATGTGTTAACGACGTAATAATGAAAGCAGTAAAGAACACAACCAATTTGTTGACCCAGTTCGGTCCTTCCGACCTACATCTGGGGGATACCAATCCAGGTGACTCCAATAGACTAAAAATCACGAATACAGACTCACTATCCAAAATCTAACTCAAGATCAACCTCACCACTAGATGATCAAACCTAGTTGAGCAGACGTCGTCGGAACTCCCCCTTAACGTCTGTAGGAAACTCCCCTAGTTGCAATCTTCAAGATCGGACTTCAGTCTGTCATTCACCATGTGATTTCCATCTCTTCACCGGATTGCTCCAAAAATCTTTCAATAGTAGGACGCTCAAATATCTTCAGATATTATCGAAGTAATCCCTTTCTTGATTCTCGATTCTTCAAATGAATATGATCAACTCAAATCTTGAAGAACGAAAACAAAAAGACTCTCTCTCTTTCTAACTCTGTAATCTAATGAATAATACTTCACAATGAATAATCCCTATCTAGATTACAGACTCTGCGATTTAAATAGAAAGACACAAATAACTGCCTGCAGAGTTAATGTCGTCGTCAGCCTGATGTGCCAACACCTGATAAACATCTCAATGAAAAGTACAAGGTTAAGTTGTCATAACACAGTATTAACAATCTCCCCCACATTTCATGGAGATGTTGATCCATCAAACAAGGCGTCTATCAGAAATACAAGCAATAATCACTTCAGATTATGATAGATAAGCACATCAACCAATATAACAAAATATCATCAAAGTAAAGTTCCAAACAAGACGACATTAATAGAGAGTCAATAGTCCAACACCAAAACAGTGAATCAAATAAGCACAAGTTAGAACATTCAAATCAAAATATCACCAATTCAGAATACCAACAGACAACAGTTCAAATTAGCAAACAAACACAAAACAAGCATAGCAGTAGCAAATGTCATCAGTTCAAAGTTATAACAGTCATCCAACATCCAGCAGCAAAAACATCATAAAGTTCAAAAAAGTTTAGAGTTTACCAAACCACCACAACCAGAAACCCACAAATTACTCCCCCTTGATGGATCACACAACTCCATCTGAAGAGTCTTCTTCATCGGCAAAGAGGTTCTGCTCAGAGGTACGAGCAGTGCTTGAAGAACCTTTCCTTGTAGGGGACAATGAACCTGGCAGCATACTGATGAGCTGATTGATCTTCCTTTTTGTAGCAATGGCCTCCTGACTTATCTTCGTCTGCTTGTCACTAAGTGCAAGCAATTCAGCTTTAATGAGCTGCACGCGATCAGTTCCAGACGGAGGAGGACCTTGCTTAAAGTCATTGTGCTTGTCCCGCAGATTAGGAGTAGGGGCATGGACATTGATCTTGACAAGTTCAGTCTTATCAACCTTGATACCATGCTTATAAAGCCAAAGAGTAATCAAGGCCGGATAAGGAAGACTTGCAGCCTTAGATATGTTGTCCCGAGTAAAACCTAACATCCTTTTTAAGACAAGGAGACCAAAATTCATTAGCTCAATTCCAGTATCAATAATGTACAGAAGTTTACCCATCTCCAAGGAAGGTTGAGACGCATTCGATGTTGGAAGAATGTTCGCACGACAGAAGTGGTACAGACAATGGAACTTCATGGTTAGATCAGAAGAACTGCACTTGCGTCTTCCAAAATCAAAAGCACGTTCATTGGAAATATGAAAAGCAAGTTCAGCAGGTTCTTGAGGCAGGTACTCCAAAGCATCTCCGAGGTCGTCGTTAGGAGGGAGTTCCAACAACTCATTGATAGTGGCAGGGGTAAGTGTGATAAACTTTCCTCGAATGTATATCTTTCCTGCCCATGGTGAGTTTGCACTTAAGAGATCAGAAGAAAGATTGGCATAAAATTCTCTCACCAGTGTTGGAGAATAAGACTTGAAGATATTCGCCCATTTCAATAAGTGTCTCTCCTCCAGAAACTCATCAAATCCAAGCTCGGAGTAAGTCTTGTGAGTGAAAGCCTCCTCTGGTATGAACTTCCTGTGAGCGAGATCACTTGTACCAAACTCCATTATGTCCTTTGTAAAGATGTTTTTGTTGAAAGGTCGTTTCGACTTAGGATCAGCAGGGGACTGCCTCGTGCGCGGTCGTTTGACAGAAGTGTTGACATCTGAAGTAGACGAACTCCTCTTTTTCTTTGAAGATCGTGTGGCTGGACGTCGAGGCTCAGTTTGGACTTCTGGTGACTCTCCCTGTGACACCGGGTCAGGGTTTGATGGCTCATCATGAGGAAGAATGTCGTGTTCCACTTCGACATTTTCTTCTCCTCCTGGAGTGGGATGCTCTTCTTCAGTAGTGGTCGGAGGCGGAGTAGATTGAGTAGGAGGATCTTCCGCTTCAGCATTGTGACTCGTGGGAGTGTTCGTTGGTTGTTCAGGGGCTGGAACAACTTTGATCGGCTCAGCATTCTCATCAGCAGCAACTATAGCCAAATCAGTAAGGTTTGCAGTGGTTGTGGATGGATTTTCAACTTCAGGATCATTAGGGTTCTCAGAAATTGGGGATTTTGAGGGTTCTTGAACAATCACAGGCTCAGAAGGCTTCTCGGCAAAATTAGTGGAAGAAGATGAAGCCATTGGAAGAAAATAT
Organism: Hygrophila difformis; assembly: GCA_030278955.1. NCBI lineage: Eukaryota > Viridiplantae > Streptophyta > Magnoliopsida > Lamiales > Acanthaceae > Hygrophila > Hygrophila difformis. Next base: position 21,137,800 of record JAOANR010000005.1, read on the forward strand.
GAACTGCAAAACTTGAAATTTTCGAAGAGTGAAAGCAAATGTGAAGTTTAAACTCAGAAAACTGCACTATAAAGAGAGAGACGAAGAAGGTGAAGGGGCGACGGTTTCTTGATGTACGACGTGATGGCTGTCAGTTTTTGCAGTCATCATGAACGCTGCAACAACGCCTCCACGCAGTGCTTATCGGTTTTGAAAAGAATTGGGCCTGAAAAATGCCTTTGGGCCAGATCAAGTGAAAGTATATACATAATATTATAAACATAAACTTGAAATGAATTAGTTAGAGTAACAAAGGCCCATTACCGATCTAAGAGTCTCAAACCTTTCACCATCAAGTGCCTTAGTTAGGATGTCAGCACGTTGTTCTAACGTCCCAATATGTTCAATGTTGCACACACTTTCTTCTACAAGGTCTCGAATGAAATGATACCTTATATCAATGTGCTTGCTGCGACTGTGTAGAACAGGGTTCTTTGAAATGTTGATCGCACTGGTATTGTCGCAATAGACCTTAAAATCATCCTTCTTAATGCCATAATCACTCAAAATTTGCTTCATCCACATTAGTTGTGAACAACAACAAGTTGCAGCTATATACTCTGCTTCCGCTGTGGAGAGTGCTACTATATTTTGCTTCCTAGAAAACCAACACACAAGGTTGTTCCCAAGGTAGAAGCAGCCTCCGGCCGTCGAGCGCCTGTCATCACTACAACCTGCCCAATCCGAATCCGTATACCCTATCAAGTCCAAATTTGACCTTTTAGAGAACCAAACGCCTAATCCAACAGTTCCTTTGATATATCTCATGATGCGTTTGACAGCTTTCAAATGCACCTCCTTTGGATTTGCTTGAAATCTTGCACAAACTCCCGTGCTAAAAGAGATATCTGGTCTAGTGGCTGTTAAGTAGAGTAGACTACCAATCATACTTCGATACAATTTCTGATCTACATCAGCTCCTTGATCATGCTTAGATAGTTTCTGTTGTTGTCCTTGCGGTGTTCTAGCGACCTTGCTATCATCCAGCTTAAATCTCTTCAGCATGTTTCGAGCATACTTCTCTTGACTAAGAAATATTCCATCATCCAGTTGCTTCACTTGTAGTCCTAAGAAGTAAGTCAACTCTCCTATCATACTCATTTCAAACTCAGACTGCATTGCTTTAATAAAGTCGTTTCTGAGATGTTCTGACGTTGCTCCGAAGATAATATCATCTACATATACTTGTGCAATAATGAAGTGGTCGTTCTCATGTTTGATGAACATCGTCTTATCAGCTTCTCCTCTTTTGTAACCATTGCAGATAAGGAATGAAGACAATCGATCATACCAAGCTCTAGGAGCTTGCTTAAGTCCATAAAGTGCACCTTTTACTCGATAAACATGATTTGGTCTAGTTGGATCCTCAAAACCAGCAGGCTGTGCCACAAAGATCTCCTCCTTGATCTTGCCATTTAAGAAAGCTGTTTTGATGTCAAGTTGATACAGCTTGAAATCCATAGTGCAAGCAAAGGCTAGTAGAATTCTGACAGCTTCCATCCGAGCTACAGGGGCAAAAGTTTCACCATAATCTAAACCTTCTATTTGTGTGAAACCTTGAGCAACTAGGCGAGCTTTATTCCTTATAATGTTGCCTTGCTCATCCGTTTTATTCCTAAAGACCCATTTCGTGCCAATGACATTGATGTTCTTCGGTTGTTCAACCAACTCCCAAACATCGTTTCTTTCAAACTGGATCAACTCATCCTGCATGGCTGCTATCCAATACTCATCTTGTAGGGCTTCGGATACATTCTTAGGTTCCACTCTAGATATGAAGCAATTTAGTCCTGCCAGTTCTCTGTAGTTGATCTTCTTGCTTCGAGTTAGACGTTGAGCACTAGGATCACCTATAATGTCTTGCTGTGAGTGATGCTTTAGAGTCCTTGGACCTCTTCTCTTATCAGAAACATCAGCTTTAGCACTCGAATCATCATCCTCTTGATTATCCTCATGATCATCTTCTCCATCATCATTAATGACAATTCCTTCTGACTGTTGTTGACTGGATGTACCAACATCAGGAATATCTAATGGAGTATCAACGCTTGGGGCTGTATCATCATCATAATCTCTGGGTAAACAATATTTATCCTCAAAAAGGACATTCACTGTTTCAATAACCTTTCGAGATTGGATCAAATAAACTCGATAAGCTCTTGAGTTATTGGAGTAACCCAAAAACCATCCTTCTTCAGCTCTAGCATCAAACTTCTTAATTTGCTCTCTATCCCTGTAGACAAAACATTTACATCCAAAAATATGAAAGTATTTAACAGTAGGAGTTTTACCATTCCAGATTTGATATGGAGTGTTGTTAGTATGAGGTCTCAACAACACACGATTGATGATGTGGCAAGCTGTATGAATTGCTTCGGCCCAAAATGATTTTCCAAGTGCAGTAGCATGTAGCATTGAACGTGACATCTCTTGAAGTGTCCTATTCTTCCTTTCAGCAATTCCATTCTGTTGAGGTGTCTTTGGGGCAGAGTACTCATGAAATATTCCATGGTTGTTGCAGAAATGTTCAAACTCCTGATTCTCAAACTCTCTACCATGATCAGAACGGATCCTTTGAATTTTAGTTTGCTTTTCATTCATCAACTTCAGGCTTAGCTTTTCAAAGTGTTGGAAGGTTTCATCTTTGCTCCTGAGAAAACATACCCAAGTGAATCTCGAAAAATCATCAACACAAACTAAAACATACCTTTTGCCATTAAGGCTTTCAGTTTCTGTTGGACCCATAAGATCCATATGAATTAGTTCTAAGCAATGATCTGTAGAGACTCCATCAGTCTTCTTATGTTGAGCTCGGGTTTGCTTTCCTTTTGAACAGTCCACACATGTAAGATCTTTGTTGTTGTGTAGTTTAGGCAGACCTCTGACAGCGGCTGAACAACTTAGCTTGTACAATGATTGATAGTTGAGATGTCCAAGCTTCTTGTGCCATAAATTTGTGAGGTCATCTATGCTTACAAGTGCCTGATCTAGATTAGCCTCCAAAGTATAGCAATTGTTCTTAGAACGTTTACCAGTCATAATATTGTTTCTCCTGTGATCAAATACTTGACAAAGAAATTTGTTAAAAATAACAAGAGAATCTTCATCACACAATTGACTAATTGAAATGAGATTAGTAGTAAGCCCTTCAACATGATAAACTCTAGAAAGTTTAGAAAGTTCACCATCCTTTACATTACCATAACCAGTGATCTTGCTTCTGGCACCATCACCAAAGACTACATCTCCACAGTCTTTGTTTGTAAAGTTATTGAGGATCTCCTTACTACCTGTCATGTGTCTAGAACAGCCTGAATCAAAGTACCACTTTCTAGAACGTGGTTGTTGCTGAGATGATAGAACAACAAAGCAATTACTTTCCTTCCTCTTTGGCACCCATTCCATCTGAATTCGAATCTTCTTCTTTAGGTCTTCATGAGGCCAAACTACTGGACGTCCGTTCATAAGATCACGAACTATCCTCATGCACGTTTCAGCTGAATGACCAGGTAAGTTGCAATAGAGACAGTCTCTTCGTCGTTTGGGTGATGTAGGAACATTCTGATGTGTCAGTGAACTTTCTTCAGCATTCAGATTTCCACCACTAACAAATAGTCTCTTTCCAGTAGATGCTTGATTCTTGTACCCAATACCAGTCATGTCTCTATAGCTTTTTCCAATAGACAAAACTTCATCAAGTTTACCTTTCCCTTTGGTCATCTTCTCTAGGTCAGCAACTCTAACTTTCAATTTTATAGATTCCTCTCTGAGTGATTCCTTCTCTTTAGTCACAGTAGAAATTTGAAGCTTCACTTCATCATACTTTCCCTTAAGAACCTTTAGATCATCAATTGCCTTAATCTTTTCAGCTTCTGCTTTATCCAAAGTCAGACGGATGTCAGTGAGTTGTTTCAACAACTTCTCATTCTCCTGTACAGCTTCTTCATATTCTTCCTTTAGTTCTTCATAGATTTCAACAAGCTCGGCATAAAGACTACCTGATTCACCTGAAACAATAGATGAAATGTCAGCAATTAACTTTATTGACTCAGGATTACCTTCCAAGGGATCTGGACTGGCTTCTCTCGTAACAAAGGCAACTACATCATCTTCATCACTGGATTGTTCTTCCTCAGGTTCATCTTCTGAATCATTATCACTTAGTGTAGCTTGAAGTGCCTTTCCTCTCCTTTTCTTGGCAGTAGGGCACTCCTTTCTGACATGGCCTCTCCCATTACATTCAAAACATATAATCTCAGAAGATTTCTCGGATCTGTCATCATCTCTATCCTTCTTTGGTTTCCTGAGTTTCCCATCAGTTTTCTTCTCAAATTTGCTGTTCTGCTTCTCGGTTGTCACTGGGTTGTCAGAACTTCTGTTCTTCTTTTGAAATTTCTTGAAATACTTTTTCTGAAGCATTCTACCGATTCTCTTTGAGAGCAAAGAAACCTCTTCTTCAAAGCTTTCAGCAGGTTCTTCCTCAGCCTTGAATGCAATGTTCTTGCTTGATCTTTCAGTGGCTAAGTGATTGATCTCATATGTTTGAAGAATGCCGACTAGTTCTCTCAATGACATGGTCTTAATTTTCTCCACCTCTTCAAGGGCTGCAACCTTCGCAGAATACTTCTTAGACACAGTTCTAAGAAACTTCCTCACGAGCTTAGATGATTCAAAGGTCATTCCAAGAGCTGTTGCTTGGTTAACAATGTCTTGAAATCTCCCAAAGTATGAAGTGATATCCTCATCGTTCGTCATCCTTAAACTGTCAAAAATCGATTCAATCCGTTGTAGACGCGTCGTCTTGACATCTTCAGAACCTTCGTGTTGTGTCTCCAAGAAGTTCCAAGCCTCGTAAGCAGATGTGCAGTTGGCGATCATTCTGAATTGCGCTTCGTCCATTGCACCACTAATCGCGTTGAGAGCTGTATAATTCGCTGATCTTGCAGTCCTCTCAGCCTGTGTGAGCTCGGCATTTGTCGCGGGTCGAATTGTAGTTGTGGCCGTCTCTCCTTCTCCAGTTCGAACAGTTCTTGTTGGATGAATCCATGGCTCCAAGACTGAGTCCCAAACACCATCTCCTTGTGCCAGCAGATAATTACGCATCCTGGCTTTCCAATAGGCATAGTCATTTCCGTCAAACAATGGTGGACGAGTGTTAGACGCTCCTTCTCGACTCATGTTTCTTGAATCTTGAATGAATGGATTTTCTCAGTTACGTTAGAGAACTCGCTCTGATACCAATTTGTAGGTCCCTAAAACACTCAAGATTCCGTTATGGTTGTTTATGCAATGTGTTAACGACGTAATAATGAAAGCAGTAAAGAACACAACCAATTTGTTGACCCAGTTCGGTCCTTCCGACCTACATCTGGGGGATACCAATCCAGGTGACTCCAATAGACTAAAAATCACGAATACAGACTCACTATCCAAAATCTAACTCAAGATCAACCTCACCACTAGATGATCAAACCTAGTTGAGCAGACGTCGTCGGAACTCCCCCTTAACGTCTGTAGGAAACTCCCCTAGTTGCAATCTTCAAGATCGGACTTCAGTCTGTCATTCACCATGTGATTTCCATCTCTTCACCGGATTGCTCCAAAATCTTTCAATAGTAGGACGCTCAAATATCTTCAGATATTATCGAAGTAATCCCTTTCTTGATTCTCGATTCTTCAAATGAATATGATCAACTCAAATCTTGAAGAACGAAAACAAAAAGACTCTCTCTCTTTCTAACTCTGTAATCTAATGAATAATACTTCACAATGAATAATCCCTATCTAGATTACAGACTCTGCGATTTAAATAGAAAGACACAAATAACTGCCTGCAGAGTTAATGTCGTCGTCAGCCTGATGTGCCAACACCTGATAAACATCTCAATGAAAAGTACAAGGTTAAGTTGTCATAACACAGTATTAACATTACCCAATTCACCAATATTAGTATTTCCTTTGACAACTATACTTTTAATCAATAATAGACATTAGATTAAAATAAATGGTCATGATCTCTGTCTATATCGTACAATCATATTTTTATCCGTATAACTGTACCATTTTGTCTCACGATGTCTCACAAATGTTTTGCCGAACACTCGCTGTACTTTGTTTGATTAAAAATTAATCACGTACAGACTGATAAAAACATTAATTATTCATGCACTAGAATCTTGAAACCAACAATCCGACATTTTCATAGGATGTAAGCAAATACATTCCAACTAGAATCAGAAAAGAACATTAAAAAACTACGAGTCACGACCGTAAATAAAATACAGTAAAAATTAAAAATGGCAGTAGACTGTAGTAAAAAACAGTATTAGATTTTTTTTTTTTTTTTCAAGTTTTGCTTTATACATTCTTGACGGTAGTAAGAGAGGCAGCATAATTTAATTACCTCAGAATGAAGTAATAATATTGTGTCACATAAGTTCCGAATTGCTGTAACATTGGAATCCATTTGAAAGGCTCATCATTTTTTGGTAGAAGCAGCGACTTCTTCCAACTCTTTTAAACTCCCAACTTTTTGTTCAATCTCTTCAATCAGCTCCTCACGCCACAGCTCTGCTCTTGCTCTTTCTTCCATGTCTTCTTGCTGCATAAGTAATATCGATTTCATTTGTAGTTTATAGAATAATTACAAAATATATATATATATATATATATATATGTGGTTAGCGGCTCTTGGATATTTGGAGTGTCGGATGAAATTTCAAATTCCAGACATGGATTGGAAATGAGATAGTATGCAAGTACCTTGTCGTACACCCAATGGCCTGTGCCGTCTCCTCCATCTTTTCTGTATGTTTCTGAATCATAGTACGGATCCTATACGATGTAGAAATGGTGTATAATTTAGCAGCAAATATTGTCTATTTTCTTGTGTCAATCATTAAATATTGAGCAACATTTTTACCTTCATGGAGCCAAATAAACAGCATCCCCAACAAGTGAACATTATGTAAACTGTGTCTGAACATTAATAGAAAACACCAACATTTGCCAATCAATACGAGTGATAAAAATACTCCCTTTCGGGAGTGATTCTCTTTTATTCAATGATTTTTTTGGACAAATCTATTCCTATTTATGCCATATTAATTAACTGAAGAAAATATACTAACAAACATTCTTGATGACTTGATCGCTTAGGTGCCAAATAGACTTGTGCGTGATGAGGTCTCTTTGTCCTTCTGTGTGTTCCACAAGCACGGCCATCAATGTTGGCCAGGCGTTGGCTCGGACATCTCTTGATGACGAACTGAAGGATGTCCGATTATTTCCACCTTTTCCATATCCGTCATTCTAATAGAATTTAGTCAGTTCATGTAACAAATAGGGATAATACTCTGTGAACAAACCAGCAGTTCAGAACACTAAGACCCTGTTTGATTGGTCTTATGAGAATCTCTTATTAGTCTCTTATTAATTCAGTTTTGCATTGATAAGAAGCTAATAAGAGTCATCCGATAAGACTAATTAATATCCTAACTCTTTTGTATGGTATTAATATCCGAACTCCAATGTTCCAACCCAAGTTAATCGAATTCAGACATAATTTTACCAAATAAAGAGATCAATATAAAAAATAATCTCCTAATCAATGCAGAATAAAGGTTAAATTGAGTGTCCTGAAAAGGGTTCCTGTGCAACAAACATCACTGAAACTATTGAATTTCACCCGGAACATCGAATTTCTCTTATTTTAACCATAAACAATTAGTTAGTATTCTGATTCTGATATTGCATATGAAGTATTCATCAAGTATAAAACAGTTCCACATTGTCATTGTTCTGCACACGATTATAACAAACTAAACTTTACCTGATAATATAGATTCGAGGCCCGGCTGAGTCTTGAAACAGAGGTTCGCCTTAGCTGAACCAACAACAGAATTGTCAATTTAGTGCATTACTTGGTTGTCAAATTAAAATTGGGATAGAATATATGCAAGAACAAGCTTACTGATTTGGATAATGGAGAAGCATCAGTGGAAGGGATATTGAAAGGATTGAGGAGGGTGAAACCAGTGATGGTGTCAGCCATATCCAAGAATGAGGATTGGAGCTGATTTTCTTGGTGTGGAGTTGCTCTTGCATTTTTTGGTATCTGTTATCACAAGGAAATGGATAAGGTCTCGTTCCCCTGGACAATATATGAGGCAATAGCCTGTTGCCAACAAGTGTATGGCCCACAACCATGCTCAATGGCTAAAATATCGGAGTAAGTCTTTTTTAATCATGATATTATGTTGATTTTATCATAGGCCGATGCACATGTGTTAAGAGTAGTGTCACAGGACACCATTTAAATTTATGAAATTGCTTTTTTAAACTAATTTTTTTACAATTCGGTTTCTGTACAGAATTAGTAATTATCTGCAGATACAACATGATGCTTAATAATCTAAAAGTGATGGTAGATTTGTACTTTCTTTATTATCTCAAATCCCCCTAAATATGAAACTAAATAATCCCTACAAATATGAATTCACAACATGATGCCTAGTAATCTAAAAATGATGGCATAGAATGCCGCCAAGAGGACGACCAAGGAGGGAGATCCCGAATAATGAGGATGCTAACATACCTGCAGGGGCGAATCCGCCTAACCCAGGAGGGCAAGCAAACCGTGCTCCCAATGCCTTGGATGAATGACTAAGGACTGTGGAGCAAGTCCTCATCGCCTTGGGGAATGCTGAAGTGAATAAGGCCGCCACTGCCGGTAGCCCGTAGCAACTACTTGGCGATGGTAAACCCTTACCAGCCGCCTCACTATGAAGGTCAGGAGGATCCAGCGAAGCTGGAAGACTGGATACAGACATTTGATAAACTCCTGAATGCGGTCAGATGTCCAGAAAATGAGAAGATCGGTGTGGCGACCTACTACCTGAGTGAAGAGGCGGACGAGTGGTGGCAAAATCTTCAGGGAGGCTTGGCCGAGGGCGAGCACGCCTATTTCTGGGAGGAATTTAAGGAGATGCTGAGAGAGAGGTTTTACCCACTGAGCACAAAAGCTGCGAAATACGAGGAATTTATCAACCTCGGACAGGGTGCACAGTCAGTGCAGGAGTACTATGCGAAGTTCAAGGAGTTAGTTAGCTGTGCTCCGAGATTGGTGCCTACTGATTCTGACAAGGCTCAGAAATTCGAAATGGGGTAGAATCTCAATATCAGGGAGATACTGGTGGAAGGACAATATACAGGCCGTATATGATTGAGCGGTGGCAGTCGCTCGTGTGCAGCAGTTGAAGCGCAAGGATCATGGGGAGTCGAGCAAGGGCTCGAATCATTTTGATAAGAGAAACAGGAACGACAACAATAGTAACAACTTCAGGAAGAGGAATGATCAAGCAAGAATGGAGGGTCAAAAGAGGATTGAGAACAAAGGTTTCACCAGGGTGGGAATGGAAATCCGAGGCCTGAGAATCAGGGCGCGTTCATACCTTGTTGCCCAAAGTGCAATCTCCTGCATTTGGTGCGTGAGTGTTCAAAACCTGGATCTTGCTTTAGGTGTGACATGGAAGGCCACATAAAAAGGAATGCTGGACACGGGAGTATAGAATCGAGAAGAGGCCGGATTTGTTGAACCATCCTCAGGGAAACCGACCAGCTGGACCAAACCAGCAGAACAATCAGGAACAGAGGTTCCCGCAAGCACAAAGGCCACCCCAAAATCGCAATCAGCAGGGAAACCAGGGCGGAGCCGTGGGACGCCTGAACATCATCAATCAAGCGGATTTGGCCGCTCAAGGCAAGGTGATCGCATGTTCTTTTAAGCACACCTGTCAGAGTTTTGTTCGATTCGGGTGCAAGCCGCTCTTTAATTTCTATAAGAATTTTATCTGCGTTAGATCTACCAGAACCTAAGAGCATTAACCTAGTAATTCAATTACCATCAGGTAAGGTGGTATCGTGCTCTAAATGGTACGACAGGATCCCGATAGTAATTAAAAACACCGAATTCTTTGCAAATCTTATAGAGTTTGACCTTAGGGATTTTGACATCATCTTGGGTATGGATTTGTTGACTCAATACAAGGCTATCATTGATTGCCAAAACCATAAGATTACCATAACCAAGAGCCGAGAAAAGAAGGTCATCTACTACATGCAGCCTCAGAAAAAGAATGCAAAGGTGGTAAATGCCATAAAGTTTCCCAACCTCATGCAAAAGGGATACCAATTGTACGCATGCTACGTACATAACCTCGAGGAGGAAGGGAGCAATATCGACAAAATCCCAATTGTGAAAGAATATCCCGACGTCTTTCCTGAAGACATCCCAGGGATGCCACCTGAGCGAGAGGTTGAATTTACAATTGACCTAGTACCTAAGATTGAGCCGGTATCCAAAGTGCCATATCGCATGGCACCTGCTGAGATGAAGGACTGAAGGAACAACTCGAAGAGTTGTTAGCAAAGGGCTATATTCGACCCAGTATGCCACCATGGGGAGCACCCATCTTATTCGTCAAGAAGAAAGACGGTGGGTTCTGATTATGCATTGATTACCGAGGTCTGAACCAAGTAACCATAGAGAATAAATACCCGCTACCCCGGATCGAAGATCTCTTCGATCAACTGAAGGGAGCGTCGGTATTTTCAAAAGTTGACCTAAGCTCGGGATTCCATCAATTGCGTATTCCCGACAAGAATATACCCAAGACAGCGTTTCGGACAAGATATGGCCACTACGAATTCACCGTAATGTCCTTTGGTCTGATAAATGCTCCCGCAGTATTCAGAACATCATGAATAGTGTATTCCGAGAGTTGCTAGACTCTTGTGTCGTTGTATTCGTCGATGACATTCTAGTTTACTCAGGGAATGGGGAGGAGCACGCGAAACATTTGCATCAAGTAATTGGGATTTTAAGAAAGAACCAATTGTACGCGAAGCTGTCAAAATGCGAATTCTGGATGAGAGTAGTCACATTTTTAGGACATATAGTATCGGCTCAAGGAGTGTCGATTGATCCGGCAAAAATATTTGCGGTGACTGATTGGCCAGTGCCAACAAGTCAGACAGAAATAAGAAGCTTCCTTGGACTAGCCGGATACTATAGAAGATTTGTAAAGGATTTCATTAAGATTGCAAGACCGATGACCCAACTGCTGAAGAAAGGGTTAAAATTCGAATGGTCTGCAGATTGTGAGACGTCGTTTCAAGAGCTTAAGAAAAGACTCACAACAGCATCGGTCTTGGCGCTACCATCAGAGGCGGAAGATTTTGAAGTGTACAGCGACGCTTCAAAGGAAGGTCAGGGTTGCGTGCTTATGCAAAACCAAAGGTTGATTGCTTAAGCATCGCGACAACTCAAGCCGCATGAAGAGAATTATCCGACACACGACTTGGAATTGGCCGCGGTGGTGTTCGCTCTGAAGATTTGGCGACACTACTTATATGGACGTACATGTCGGATGTTCACGGACCACAAGAGCCTCAAGTACATATTTACTCAAAATGAGTTAAATATGAGGCAAATGAGATGGCTTGAGCTGATCAATGACTATGACCTAGACATAGCCTATCACGAAGGAAAGGCGAACGTCGTTGCAGACGCATTAAGTCGGAAAACGAGGAATACGGCAAACACTCTCATTTTACCTTCGGGACTATACCTGGACTTGGCGAAGTTGGATACTGAACTAGTCCATTATGGGACCGTGGTAGACACAGTGAATGCCATAGCAATTGAACCTACCGTGTTCGACGAGATCCGGGCAGTCCAACCAGACGACGAAGATCTCAAGAGGATCAGAAAGAAGATCTGAGAAGGAAAAGCGGTAGGATTCACAATCCATGAAGATGGGAGTATCCGCTTCAAAGGAAGATGGTGTGTTCCTCACAAGTGCGATGAATTGAAGCGGAAGTTGATGGAGGAAGGCCACGGCACACCTTACACCCGGGAGTGACAAGCTGTATAAGGATTTGAAGAAAATCTATTTGTGGCCGCGAATGAAGAAGGATGTTGCCGACTTCGTGGCTAAATGCCTAACTTCCCAGAAAATGAAGGCGGTACGGCAAAAGCCATTAGGTCTGGTGATAGTTGATCGGTTGACAAAGACCACAATCTTTATACCAATGAAGGATAATTGGTCAATGGATCAATTGGCTAAAGTGTATATTGATAATGTGGTCCGAAGGCATGGAGTGCCACACGATATAATCTCCGATCGAGGTAGTAGATTTCTCTCAATCTTTTGGACCAAATTACAAGAAGCCCTAGGAACTCAAATCAAGATGAGCACGGCTTTTCATCCGATGACTGATGTTCAGACCGAGTGGACGATCCAAACACTCGAATACATGCTAAGGGCATGTGTACTGAAATTCAAGGGAAGTTGGGAGAACCACTTACCACTAATTGAGTTCTTGTATAACAACAGTTACCACGCTACCATTGGCATGGCGTTGTTCAAAGCTCTCTACGGACACAAGTGTCACAGCCCATTATGATGGGTTAAGGATGATAGTTCCATGGTTGTAGGACCTCAGCTCATTGAGGACATGAGCAGACAAATCAAGGTGGTCCAACAAAAGATGAAGGCCACACAAGACCGGCAAACGAGCTATGCTGATATGAGACAGCAGGAGTTGGAGTTTCAAGTGGGAGACAAGGTTATGCTAAAGGTGTCACCAATGAAGGGAGTGATGTGATTTGGCAAACGCGGAAAGTTGAGTCCTCGCTATATTGGTCCCTACGAGATTTTAGACCGTGTGGGTACCTTAGCATACCGATTGGCTCTTCCACCAGAATTGTCTCGAGTCCACAACGTGTTTCATGTTTTTCAATTAAAGAAATATGTACATGACCTAACTCACGTCTTGCAACCCAATGTCATCGAATTGGACGACGATTTGACATATGAGGAGTATCCGATTGAGGTACTTCATGTCAAAGAAAGGGTTACGAGAAATAAGATCGTGAGACTGGTGAAAGTTCTATGGTCTAATAATGGAACAGAAGAAGCGACGTGGGAATTGGAATCGGATTTGAAGCAGAGATATCACAACCTTTTCCAAAGCGACTCGAGAGTAGTTATGGGGACATAACTGCAGTCCTAAGGGGGAGAGGATGTGATACCCCGCAAAGAGTCATCACGGGTCGAGGTAAGAATTTAATTTTCGAGCCTCTATATTTCTATGCGCACAATTACTTATCTATATTGGTTTTCCTTTCCGAGTGCGACCCAACTTCGTGGACGAAGTTCATTTCTAAGGAGGGTATACTGTAATACCCGAGAAACCGACATCGAGAATTTAAATCCAAAAACTAAAGAATTGGATTTAATAATTAAAAATCGAAATAATTTCGAGAGAGCGGAATTAAATATTTTCGGGCGATCGCGACTCGGAATTGCTTCATCGAATTATTCCAACGAACCCGGATAATTTCTACATTACGATTTTTGGAATAAAATCATAATAATAAAAAAAAGGACGAAGGCTGGTGGCCGCGCAGCCGCGGCGCGCGGGCGCGCCACCACCAGCAGCAAAACGCTGCTACGCGTTTCTGCTCATTTTGGCATTCATTTCGGTCTTAGGTGCATGGGATTGAGCCACATTCTTTTCCTCAGGCCCTTGGGGGTGTATTAGGACTCTTTGGAACGAATTTTGGATGAATCTAGGACCCCTAGATAGTTGGAATTAAGTGGATACATGAACTAGTGTGGAAAAGAATGCTCCATGCTGGGAAGTGGGATGGATAGGAGTAATGTGGCTAGCTAGTCAGAGAAATTGACTGTCATAATCTCCCCAACACTTCCAAGGTCCTTTAAGGAAGCTCTTGAAACCATACACATCCCTTAATCAATCCATAACAGCCCCCAAAACTTCACCCCTTCATTCCATCCAAAAATTATACTTCAATTGGTAGAGTGGGAGATTTGGTGAGTGTTCTTCACGGGAGTAGTTGTTTGGTCGAGTACAAGCACACCTAATCCACCCATCTACAGTTAGGTAAGGATTTTCTTTGATTCCATGGCCTTAGAATCGGATCTCTTGCCCAAAACATTAAGGTTTTTGCTAATCATTCAAAAATTGGTGCATTCGGTTGAGTGTTGATTTGTTGGGCCTAGTTGGGCATTTTCAAGGATTCCAAAGAGGAGATTTTCGATACTATTCCAACCAAAAGTAAGTTAGTTTCATGCATGTAGGATTTTAGAAGTTTTGGTTAAGTAGAAATCGAGATATAAGTCCATCTCCATAACCTTGCGAATCTGTCATCATGATTTCATTGCGACTAGTTTCTGTTTTTCCATGTTTTTGACTTAGATCCGTTCATTTTTGAGAAAACTTTCCAAAATGGAAATTGTTCCTAACATTCTGAAGATGAGATCTGTAAATATTATTCGTAATTTTTTGAGCTCATTTGTTACCCTGAATTGGATCTGGTATTCTGATGCATAGTTACTGTCAACTCGATTTTTCGTGAACTTAAGTTTTGTAGAGCAGTAATCCTATGTTTGGTATCTGTTTTTGAGTCCATCATGAGATTTGTCCCAAAATGTGTCTAGAATGTCTCCGTCAAATTTTATGATTTTATGATGGATTTTAATTCCCTGTTGGTCGAAAACGCTGAAGCCTTTAAAATTTTCAAATCAGGGTTTTCAAAAATCTTCCTATTTGGCCTATAAGGAATCCGAATTTAAGATGGCTATTTCTATGAAAAATATTCATTTCGATGTTCTCTAGCTACTGTAAATGTTTCTAAATTTTTAAAAATCGTTTTCAAATGCAAAACAGATCACTGCTCTTTGTTTCAAATTCATGCCTCAATTTGTGAAATCCATGTTATGCTTTTATGGTAATATTTGAGTCGATTTTCACTCCCGTTTTGAATAAATCTGGAAATGAGGTTATTTGTGATGTTGGTTAAAAATGGAATTTGGTTATGGCGTGAATAACAATTTTTGAATTAAAATTATATGTTTTGAATCTTTGGGAGTTGTGATCGAGTGAGATGCCCATTGTTATTCTTGAGGGTAAGTGCACTAGGTGGAGTTCGTTGAGCTGCCCCCTCTCATAGCCAAAACGGAAAAATATGGTTTATATGGTTTTGCTGATTGTAAGAGTCTATACTCCTAAATGTATCCGTATGGTTATCTAGGGCTCCGGAGCGGTCTGTATAGGGTCACTGCTTTCACAACCCTCGTAGGTACGATTCCCAGAGGTTGATCCCAATGGTACGTCCCTAGGATCGTTATTATGAATTAGAGTCCTTGTGGGTGTTACTCCCAAAGGGCATATATGGTGTCCTCGATCACAATGAAGAATGGTGAAGATATTCGATTGGCATGTGTAGGATTAATATTAATAAAATATCCGTCTTTTTAAAGTAAAAATTCTATCTTATTATATTCTTCTAAAATTTTTATAACCCATTGTGTTGTATATTAATTTACGCAGTACCATTTGTACTGATTTGTGTATTCTCCAATTTTCTTTCAGACTTCGAAGAGATGTCCAGAATCTAGTTCTTGGACCAATTCATGCAAAACATGTGATTTCTAACCCTATTTTCAGATTTAAAGTCCTATTCTATATATGAAAAGTATACAAAGACTGAATTTAAAATAAACAAACAATGATGGAATTTAAATTTAGCTAAAGACGTTAATTGAAAAAAAAAAGCAATTAACCTAAATCTAAGGCTATCAATCACACAACATGCAAGAATATGATCCAAAGCAGTATTTAAAACCTAACTAAAACAAGAATAAGTGACCAAATGGTCAAAAATAAAAGAAAGAAGCAAAATCCATTGAACACCTTGTCCACTTCATGTTTTCGGAACTCATTCAAGATTAACTTCCCATTTTCATAAATGGGTTTGATGATACCGATTATTATGGGTATTTCAAACCACAAAAAGAAGGTTTAACAAAACTGAAAAATAAAGAAAGTGGCTAATCTAAGATGACCAGTAAGCTAAAAAAAACATTAATCTACACTAACTATCTTCTAAACTACTTTGCAAAAATTAAATAATACTCCCTCCGTTTTTGAATAGATGAAACGTTTGGAAATTTGGTACTATTCACACACGCACTTTGACTTAAAGTTTTATCATAGTTATACTAGTTAAAATATAGTCAAGGGGGATCTTGTTAGATTCATCTCGTCGAGTAGTTTCTAAATATTGAACTCTTAGAATTTTTACTAGTACGGAACTTGAGTTATTAATGATTTAAAATGTATATTGGACTGCGTGCACTGTGGGTCCGTTTCAATTTTTTGAAAACGGAGGAAGTACAAAAGAAATAAAACTAAACTAAACTAATTACCTAGCTCAAGAACACCCTGTAATGTCTTCAAGTGTATTGTGTTGTTAACCCCCTGTACCTTGGGATCAACTCCTATTTATAGGCATGAAACCCTAGGCCCATGGGCCCATTAGGTCTGATTTTGAATTTCCATCGTGAGACTCCACGCACGTCGCAAGACACTTTGCACGTCGCAAGACTTCACGCCCATCGGGAGACTCTGGACACGTCGTGAGACTTCAATTCGCGATGTGGGATCTCCAGTCCATAAGTTCTTCTTTCTTCTCTTCCACGTCGTGAGACCCTTGCACGACGTCGTGAAACACCTTCACATCGCAAAGCTTGGATTGCGCCGTGAATTTTCACACTTCAGTTTTTCTGCTTGTTCTCAAGCATACCCACGTAGCTAGACTCCACGTCGCAAGACTTATGCTTTGCGACGTGGGTATTGGCTCGCGACGGTTGGGCCAAATTTTGCATTTTTGTGGGCTTCTCTATTCTTTGCCCATCTTTTATTTTCTTTTTCTTTTCTTTTCTTTTTCTCATGGTTTTGGATTTTTCTAACACATAATGTAATAAAATTACATATTTTTGTGTTTTTCATTACCAGCTTATTATTTTTACAATCATGCAGATATTTGTCAAATTCAACTGCTTTCTTATTTAAAAAAGACTGGAATGCAGTCGGAACGTCCGTATCAGACACGGAAATGGATTGAAAATAATGAACAGTTTTGACCATTATCATTTATAATTTCCTCAATAGATGCATCATCAAATCCTTGTTGTCTAAAAGACAAAAAAGCCTTACCAAACTTTCTTTTATCCAACATTTTTGGATGGATTAGTTTGACATCATTATTACCATGTTTGCTGCGAAATATTATAGGCATTATCCGATTGAATGCCTTTTCCCTTCGCAATACCTGTATCTTATTTCTACAACTTGTGGTAAAAATAAACAAATATTTTGTTATCTTGAACATAGTTTGTAAAGGTTTGTATGAAATTTTCTCCTAACAAAATATCTGCTCCAATATCATGAAAGTAGATAATAGGAGTTTTTACGTTGTACCAATGCGTACCAAATGCTCATCCAATCATGATATTAGCTTGTCGAATTCCCTTATGGAGTACTAGGATTTTCTGGGAAAAATGTCGAATTCCCTTATTGAGTACTAGGATTTTCTGGGAAAAATCTCTTCCTGCAATAATTGGTAATGATTCCATAGCTTTTCTAGGAAAACTCCTGGTTTTGTTGTGCAAATACCCGATCCTGAGTCAATATAAGATATAAAATATTATAACTTATATTGGTCATATATTATCCCTATTGAGATATAAATGGAAATAGACTTGTCATTTAATTTTGATGGTATGTCCCTTCAGATTAAATTCTATTCCATTATCCTTTCTTACCCATGGTTTATGACTTTCAAGAAAGCTTAATCCCAAAATTGACAGGCCCAACCAGAATATGTAAACCCTGTAAGAGTTGTTTGAGCGATGTCTCAACAACCAGTAAAATACAACCAGAGGCAAAAACAAGAAACAGAGTGCGGAATGAACAAATAGGAACACAAGAGATTTGATCACCCAGTTCGATCCACTGATCTACATCTGGGGGCACCAAGCCAGGGATTCCACTAGATCACCACCAAACTGATTGAACGAGAGTCAATCACACTTTACATACCCTTGCATTCCAATGAACTCTCCTATCTACCCAAATAGACTAGGAAGAACACAAGGGAGCATCAAACATCTACCCTAATGCAAACAATTCATCGGCAGGTACTAAAGTGGTGTTTGATGAACCTAGCTAATCAATCAAATTGAGCTCAAAGGTGCTAAGACACCTACACTACACACCGATTGTGTTTACAAACCAATGATCTAAGAAATTGTCTAAACACAATCTGAAATACCCCACAAAGAATTGTAGAAGACACAACAGGTAAAGATATACCAGCAGCAGGATGGTTGTTGGTGCCTTCTGCAAACAACGTAAACCAGGGGGTTTCTCTTCAGCAGCTTTCAAAACGCCATAATCACAGCTCTTGAAGCTGTTAATCCTCTGTAAACTAGACTGTGATTGCGGCTCTCTACTCTCATACACCCTCAAGGACGAAGACAGGTGTTTATATGGGTTTAAGGCCCATCTAAAACCCTCTAAGGCCTGCTAGGGGAAATGCCACGTCACTGTACTATCCTGTGCTTTTTCCAGTGAAGATAATAAAGCGTTGTTGACACGGTGTTGCAACAACGGCCAAAATGACGAACATCTTCACAATACTAAAATATCCCTAACAATCTCCCCCTTTGTGGAGATGATCGGGCCAAGTAGTCAAAACAGTGGAGAAAGCACAGACAGTCATAATAAAGATCAGAGAGCAGAGGAAACTCAACAAGTAAACATGCCACAAACAATATGAGCTGAAGAAGAATAGGCATAGACAAAACATCCATTCATAAAAGATACCAATATCCAGAAGAGTATCCAATAACAGCCCAGAGAAATATCCAAGAAATCCAGCAATTACAGAATTCCCAAAAACCAGAAAGATCCATAGTCTGAAAAACCAGAAAATACAAAAGATGTTCCAACATCAGTGAAACAATCAGCAATCCTGCAATCCTATCCACTGTCACTCCCCCTTGGCAGATCAGGGAGTACCCTCAGAATCATCCTCCCCCTCAGCTGGAGCATCAAAAGAGTGTGGAAGTAGGGCAACCAGCTTTCGAACCTTCCGCTTCAGGCCCATCTGCTTGTCATTCAAGATGCCTAACTCCTTCTTAACCTGTTGCAGCTCAGTTCTGATATGATCAACTAGTGCTGACCCAAGCTTTTGAGGACCAAGCTTGAAGTCATTGTGGAGACCTTTGAGCTTATCAGAAGGTAAGTGTTTCTTGACTTTAATGAATGTCTCATTAGAGGCAAGCAGGTGGCAGGAATGAGCATACAGGGTTATGAGAGCAGGATAAGGCAAATGGGTATTCTTCTCAATTTTGTCATGAGAGAACCTCAACATATGCTTAATGATCAGGTAACCATAGTTAAGGATCTCAGGACACTCATCAATGGAATACAAGAATTTTCCCATGTGAGAACTAAGCTGGCTAGCATTTGAAGTAGGTAAGAAATTGGAAGCTCCAAGCCTAAACAGACAATTGAATTTCATAGAAAGGTCTGAAGGACTCATAGCACGTCTACCAAAAGCAGATTTCTTAGAGGCAGAAATAGTAGAGGCTATAGTAGCTAGCTCAGCATTAAGCAGATCAAAGGGGTTGTTCATATCAGTGTTGGTAGGAAGTTCCAACAACTCATTCAAAACAGAGGGAGTAAAGTCAAGCAACTCTCCACGAAGGTAAATCTTACAGTACCAAGGGGAAACAGGATCAAGGATATCAGGATGCAAATTGGCATAAAATTCACGAACCACAGTAGGGGAATAACGCTTAAGTGAAGTAGCCCAAACAGACAGATGTTTCTTCTCTAGATATTCTGAAAAACCAATTTGATCATAATAGGGATGCACATAACATTCCTCAGATATGAAACCACGAGAGGGAAGGGTTTCCAAGGCATACCTTTCTCCATCAGCGGAGAAATACAGAGGAGAATGTGCATCGGATTCCTGGAGAACAGGGGCAGACTTCTTCTTAGGAGGACCCTTCTTAGACTTCTTCTTCGAAGGTTGTTTGGATGGTGTCGGAACAGCCTTGCGCTTCCCTTTCTCACGAAGTGATCTCCTAATCTCATCCAGAGGAATATCATCTGTATCAGGCCGAGATGGTTGTTCCTCAGTGGTTGGAACATCCTCAGTAGGCGACCCACCAAACGGAACTTGTTGGGCAGTCCCAGAGTGAGGCGGAGCATTCAGTTCAGGATCCAATAAGAGCAACCCATCACCAGTGGCAACAGCCGAAGGCGAAAGAGGCGAACTAGTACCAGGAGGGACAGGAGCGGACGGAGACGCACCGGGGGCAGGGACCGGAGGAGATGTCGAACTTCCAGCACCCGTGTTAGGGTTTGCTGTTGTTGGAACATCCACTTTTGGATCTGCGCCAACCGATGGTGTCTCAACATTGTCCGAGGGAGGTTGAGGGTAAGAACCCTTCTCAGCGTTAGGATGAACCTCCATATCCGCGTCATCAGGATCAGCTACGAAATAGTCATCAATGGCAGCATCGACATCTTCTTGAGCATCCTGAAACTGATCATCATCAGGCGATTGAGTAGCAAGTCGAGCCTTGTAGAGCGAGTCATCAACGGCAAGAGGCTGGGCATCAACGACTTCATCAGGAGTGACATTTGAGTGAGAAGGGGACGCCATTGCAATGAGAATTCAAATTTCGCGAGGAACGGGAGAAACTGGAGTATCTGCAGAGTCGACTGGGGAGAGAGAGAGTGGAGACGTGTTATGAGTAGTGGAGCTACCGGCAACCGTCTCAGTCGGTGGAAAGAATCTCCCCCTGGGCTTGGGCTTGGGCCTAGAGAATAATAAATCAAGTAAAGCAGTGGCCCACCCGAATCAAACCCATTCAGTGAGAAAAACAGAGGCCCAAACTGCGCCTCAGAGTCTCAAATCGAGATGTTTCCAAGTTCTTTGTGAGGATGTCCGCAAGTTGTTCCAACGACGAGAGATGCTGAATCTTGCAGAGACCATCCTCAACCAGATTCCGAATGAAATGAAATCGAATGTCAATATGTTTACTCCGATTGTGTTGTACTGGATTCCTGGAAATATTAATAGCACTGGTATTATCACAGTGAATAAGGAAATCATCCAAGGAAATACCATAATCCAGAAGCATTTGACGCATCCAAATTAATTGAGTACAACAATGTGCAGCAGCAATATATTCAGCCTCCGCAGTAGATAAAGCAACAACATTTTGCTTACGAGAATACCAGCTGACTAAGTTCTGTCCAAGGTAAAAGCAGCCACCAGTGGTTGATTTTCGGTCGTCAGAACAACCAGCCCAATCCGAGTCTGTATAACCAATTAGTTCCAATGAAGACCGTTTAGAATACCAGAGACCAAGGCCAGGAGTACCTTTAATATAACGAAGAATCCGTTTCACAGCACGAAGGTGCGATTCCACTAGATCACCACCAAACTGATAGAACGAGAGTCAATCACACTTTACATACCCTTGCATTCCAATGAACTCTCCTATCTACCCAAATAGACTAGGAAGAACACAAGGGAGCATCAAACATCTACCCTAATGCAAACAATTCATCGGCAGGTACTAAAGTGGTGTTTGATGAACCTAGCTAATCAATCAAATTGAGCTCAAAGGTGCTAAGACACCTACACTACACACCGATTGTGTTTACAAACCAATGATCTAAGAAATTGTCTAAACACAATCTGAAATACCCCACAAAGAATTGTAGAAGACACAACAGGTAAAGATATACCAGCAGCAGGATGGTTGTTGGTGCCTTCTGCAAACAACGTAAACCAGGGGGTTTCTCTTCAGCAGCTTTCAAAACGCCATAATCACAGCTCTTGAAGCTGTTAATCCTCTGTAAACTAGACTGTGATTGCGGCTCTCTACTCTCATACACCCTCAAGGATGAAGACAGGTATTTATATGGGTTTAAGGCCCATCTAAAACCCTCTAAGGCCTGCTAGGGGAAATGCCACGTCACTGTACTATCCTGTGCTTTTTCCAGTGAAGATAATAAAGCGTTGTTGACACGGTGTTGCAACAACGGCCAAAATGACGAACATCTTCACAATACTAAAATATCCCTAACAATTGCAGTTGTCTTTTCCGGTAGTACCCAAGATTCTGATTTCATGACTTTCAATTGCAGTTGTGCCTTCATAGGTTCCAATTGATGGTTGCTGCAAATAACATACGTCATCACATGGAAAATGATTAATCTTTTAAGTGATGTCAAATATAACTCGTATCTCTTTCCATCCTTTAGGCCATTTAATCTTTATGTTATCTACTCTAGTGAGCTGCGGAGCTAGATCTTTAATAAACTCCTTTCGTTTATATGCCATAATTATGTCTTCCGACAAAGACATATGGCTTGCATACTCAATTCTAGCACTAGTTGATCTGCCTAGAACTGGGTGATCGCTAATTTATATGTCCACTCCTCCTAACCTTGGAATCTGGGTAGGATTTGGAGTCATTACTTTAGCAAATTCCTTGAAAATTCTACGAATTTTTGTATGCTCTTTCCTTAGAAATAAGTCAAAATGATGACTATTGGAAAGTGCATAACTGAAATCCTGATGAAGGGTTAGCACTCTGCTAAAATCTTGTCATTACTATAAGTTGGGTTAGCACTCTGCTAAAATCTTGGTAGGCTAAGTTATAGGAAATTCTGGGATGAATGTCAAACATTAACTTCCCTACATATAAATTTCCTACCATTGTCCCAAGAAGACTATCTCTAAGGTTATTGATTTTTCTATCAGTAACTGATAGATGTAATTCAGAATAAATACCTTCTTTGAATGTTGCCTTAAGTACTATTTGATGGCTCCTATGTGGATCCATTTCATAGTAATGGCAATCACCTCTTTCATCATGCATAATTCCACAAGAATTTCTTCTTAGGAATTAATTTCATATCCATAACATTACAAGTAAGTTCCATAGGAATTGCAAACTCGTTTGCACATACTTTTCAGATGATGGTATGTCTTCTTCGGTTGAGTCCCATTTGATTGAGAACTTGTCCAATCCCGCCAATTCTGAATCCATCATATGGGCTGAGGTTGGAATCTTGTCGCATTATTCTTTCCATTTTGCGATTCAAGATCATCATTCTTGAAAAGAATCCAGACAGGTTTTCAGTTGTCTTAATCATGTCCTCTTCAGTCAGATTCGGTTGAAGATCCATCTGATTATGAGTTTTAGTCGCTTCTTAGTTCTTCCTCGTAGATGCTTTCATCCGAGTGGATATCTTCAAACTGATATACTGGTACCAGTTTCCATTGTAAACTGCTTCTAGGATATCCTTTGAGGCTTCGTACATTCGTATCTCACAATTCTAAGGGCAATCGAGTGATATACTGCCTCTGGCTCCACACTTCCTACAGTTCAGTCCTTGAAACTTTCGTTGGCTCGGGTATGGGCTCGTCTAAATGTTCTTTTTGACGTTGTTCTCCCCATGCTCCTTGTTGGGCTAGTTGAGCCTTGGGATGAGCTCTTCGTCGTTCCCGTTCTTTGTCCAGTTTTGTATGTTCTGGCCTTGCTGCTTGGACCACCATGCTCTTATTCGGAATGGAGGTCTTCTGAAACTCTTTCTGTATGAGCCTCGACTCTTCTTCTTTCTCCTCTTTTCTTCTGATTCTCCTATAATTGTTGGAAAATCATTATTACCACTTAGTCTCTTAATGTGTAAGACCCGAGAATTTTGTCACATAAATAAATAAATGCATAAATAAATAATTAAATGAAGATGAAATGAGAAGTGGAATTAAATTTAAAAAGGAATTAAAGTTCCAAGAGCCCGTGAAGTCGAATGTAATTTAATTAAATAAATGGTTGTAGGGGAACCCAATACAAATGGACTCAATATTTCGAACCCGAAATTAAATTGAGATCCAAATTAAGGTAGGAAATTGGAGCCCAGGAATAGCCCGAAAATCGAAGTCCAGGGACGTAGAAGGATAGAAGCCCAAAAGAGAGGAGAAAAGGCCGACGGATCGCACGACCCGGCCCCGGCCGCAGCCCGGACCAAGACGGCGCGGTCGCCGCGCGGTGTGAGGTGGATCCCGCGCTAAGGGCACGCCACCCGCGGCTGTTGCGGCATTGCAGGATTTGCTCGCCCGACTCTGGATTTTTCGATATCGGTTGCTTACCTTTCGGCCTAAGAACCACCATATCTGATCTTGGCCGAACCCTAAGACCCAAGACTCTATAAATAACCCCCTCAATCAGCCGTATGCCCCTTTTTAACCCTTTACGACTTCCATACACCGAAAACCCTAATTCTAAGCCGACGGAAGCGAGAAGACAGCGAAGGAGGCAGTGTCGGACGAATTCGGAGACTCCGAGGCATAGGGGAAATGCGGGTAAGGTGTACGTCAATAGTTTAACTTTCAAAATTCAATTTCAAAGCCTAACGTGGTGTATATTCACATTTCAACCACGAATCAGGACGAAAGGAAGAGTACGAAGGATTTCGGGAGACAACCGGTGAACGCGGAGGCCACGACTTCGAATTTGAAGGGCCATAGAACCATTTCTTCTAAGTTAATTCTTATTATGGTTTTGGTGGCTAAAATCAACCCAATAACAAAGATTTAATAAGAAACCCTAATAAAAATCTGTCTACATGTGCGCTGTAGTTTTGTACGAATTTTTCGGACCCTTTAAAATGCTCAAACGAGAAAACTCAAAACTGAAGAATCATTCCTAAGACATAGATGTACCTTCTGTAAAACTTTCATAATTTTTTGTTAAGATTTGGTATCCAAAATCGGACCTGGATTAACCTGCGTCTTTATCGAAACCTCATATATTGACAGATTTGAACCTCGAACTTGTTGGCTACTTTTACATCAGATTTAGGCCGAATTAGGAGTTGAAAAAAACATTAAAGTTATAGATAAATGAGTCGTGAAGCACCCTGTAAAATTTCTTAAATTTTTGTCGAGATTTTATGCCCCGAATTCGACCCAGAAGAACCTGTGCTTTCGAACATTTACGAAAAAAAGCTGACAGAATTTATTAACGAACTTGAACAGCGTTTTAGTGGTTGATCCAATCCGATTTGAACTTTGTGATATAAACAAAAACTGTAGATAATGATGTCTAGAACTAGCCTGTAAAAATTCATGAATTTTTATCGAGATTTGAACTCCGAATCTGAACCGAACTAATCTGTGTTTTCATCGAATTCATAAAAAGCTGACAGACTTGATTTCGAACTTGATCCAAATTTTCATAACTGATCTGATTGGAATTAGACTTTGATTTCTAAACAAAAGTTGTAGATAATTGTGTTAGTATTGTGTCCGTAAAACTTCAGAGCTTTTGAAGTTCATTTGATATATCGAAAAATGGATTTTCTAAACTGTGACAAGTCTGAATCCGGACAGAATATGATTTCGCGAAAGATTTTTGAATTTGACTTTTTTCCTCACTTCTTTTTGAAAAATGTAAAACACGAAACTTGTTCGTTATGAAGTTTTTTATTTACTGTTAAAATTTCACATCAATCGCTTGAAGAATGGATTTTTAATGAGAAAGGCGTAGACTGTGACGAACACGTTTAATACGTTGGACGAAATCGAGATTTCTGAGAAGAACATCGAAACTCTTTTCTAAATTAATAAAATAATAATTTCAATAATCCCGTGAACCTAGGTTGAGTGAAATCCACATATACATGACCTGCCCAAGTGGCAGTGAAACCGCTTGAAATGCCTGTCAAACGACAGTCAATATACACGGCTTCTCAAACGACAGTCGATACACACGGCCTGTCAAAACGACCGTCGATATACAGAGCTTACCGAATGACAATTGATATACAGATCTTGCCGAATTGCAATTGATATACAGAGCTTGCCATATGGCAATCGATACACAGAGCTTGCCAAATGGCAATCGATACACAAAGCTTGCCAAATAACAATCGAGACACCAAGCTTGCCGAATGGCAATTGATATACATAGTTTGCCAAATGGCAGTGAAATACAAAAACTAGAGATACGAGACATATGAGAAACTAGTTGGACTTCGATTGATAGTAGCGGGAAACAATAAAAGAGTTGAGATTACTTCTTTTGTTTAATTTAGCTTTTAAATTATGTCCTTTATTTATTTACTTGCGAAGCTATATTTATGATCATTTAAATTATGCAAGTTAATCTTTTTAGTTGGCCAATTATATTGTACAATGTATGAAATCTTGCTAGAGGTAACTCATGTTTTTTTTTTCAATTTTAATTAATTAAAGGCTTTGAAACCCCATAATCATATGCTATGGATTAACTTACTCAGTATGTATATACTGACAAAACCATTTTTCCATTTTTCCTTTCAGAGTATGAGGCTTACACATGAGCATAGCATGCATTGGGATTTTGGGAACAATTACTCTCGTTTTTATACATGACTTGCATACCGGGCCTGTTTAACCCGTGTTTTGACCATGTTGGCCCATTTACATTCTTTTACATTTCCGCTGCTAGTTAAATAAATATTACATATGATTTACTCTGATATTTTTAAGTTATGTTTCTATGGGCTTGTTTTATATATTTTAAATACTGAAAACCATAGGCTTGCATCTCTCTAGCAAGCTCGAAGAAGTCGTGTCTTGCTAGGGAGGTGTGGTGGTGACATCCCGGCATGGGTTATCAAAAGCCGGGGTGTTATATAATGTTCTCTTGGGCTGCTGCCTGTTGACACCATTCTCTGAGCTTATCCTTTAGGAAGGACATTTTTCGACTATTGAGTCCACTGTACCAAGGGGTGCTGAGTATGATTGGATCAACATCTCTATCCATGGGCTGCAAATCCTTGCAAAGAACATAGGGCATGCTACTTTGGATGTCATCTTACTCCGAAAAAAGTATTTACGAAACCAGTAGATAAATTCTTCTACTACACAAATACTTCTTAATTCTAGCCCCAATAGGGCTTGGGTATAGACCTTGATCTTTTCGGCTTCTTTTTCTTCAAAGTAACCATCTCCTACAAAATGGGTCTTGAAAAGGATTCCAAATCGTTTCCAAATTGTGCTTTTGGATTCTCCCTCAAGCATTTGTTTCTTAAGCATTGTTGTGGAGTTCTTCCAGTCAAACTTTGCAGATCCTTCGAGACTCAGCTCTATCAATCTAACAAAGTTCTCTTTGTCGAGGTCCAGGGTGGTTGCTGTGGTTTTCATTGTAGGTACCCATTCGTCGATCAACTCCTCTATGTTTCTGAAGTGAATAAAGTCCATGTTCAGTGCTAAACCATATGGATTTAATGGTTGTAGCATCAATTTGGCCTACTGTGTGGAATCTGATGCCCTACTAGGGTTCTGCCCTGGGTTTCGTCTGGCATTGATCGTAACCTCAGGATACCCGTTCTCTCTTAGGTCACGTTGGATTCTGATTCTTCCGCATAACCCAATTGATCGTTCTGATAATCCTGAATTGGGAAAATGATTCTGCTAGTTCTTGTAGATCTGCCTAGAAAGACTCATTCGACTGTGTTCAGGAGATCAATCATGAGTTCTTCTTGTGAGTTCTGCTTTGGGACCATACTTGCTTTACCCTTTTGATGTAAAGCTTGTACAAGTCCGAATGCATCTCTAATATTTGCTTGGTTATTCTTCGAAGATCCAGGAATATCCTTCTGCTTTTTCTTGATATCCAAAATATCAAATTTCAAATTCAAAATCTCTTTCTCTAGATCTTCTATGTTGATTGATTCAAGTTATCTATTTTTCCAGGTAATATTAATACCCGGTTACCATAACCTTGAATCATTTTTTGGATTTGTCTTAGTGTTGTGAAAACTTAGAGCTATCCGGATCAATTTCTTTCCAGTCTGTTCCTTTCATTTTTTAAAAAAGAAATCACTTTTAATAATATCTTGTCCCCGAGACAAGTTCAAGAATTTTCCTTAGAAATTTTTACTTTTTATTTCCAAATTTTTGAAATAGCTCGTAGGTTTCAAATTAATTGAACCCGTAAAATAATTAAATCTTCACCATTAAGAGATACAATATTATAATAAATATATTTAATATGTTTTTTAATAAAACCTAGCTCTGATACCAAATTTCAAGCACGTTTGGTGTCATTTACATAATAAAAAGTTGTGTATCGAGAAATAACTAAAGTAAATAAAGTCAAACTTTTCTGTTGTTTAGATGAAAGAAATGATAAGTTGTTGAAGTCATTTGACTTTTCAAATAGGTCCTATGGCTCAAATTCATCCAGGCTATGTTTCTGATTGCCTGTTTTCAGAAATCAAACTATGGTGGCTTAAAAGTGGAAATATCTCCTTCTGGTGACCCTTTTTTAAACATTAACCCATCTATATATATATATATAATATTAAATTTTATTTATTTATTTATTCATTTATTTCCCTTTTTGATAAAAATCTCAAAACAAGTAGGGTTCGAACACACAACCTTTAAGTGATGAGTCCACTTGCCCAACCAATTGGTTATTGAAATCTTTATTTCATATTTTAGTTTTAACTAAATTTACTTTAAAAATGTTAGAACCTCTATTGTTAAGAAATAGCACCTAATAATTTTTTTTGTCCATCTATATCTTTAAATTAAATCTCATTTTTCTAAAGTATTACTCTACCAAATATTTGTAACTTTTCCCTACTAAAAAATATTTTCATATCATTCTCTTTTAAACACAGGAAAATAATTTATTGCTCACCAGATTCTTTTAATTGTAACACAGTTCCTATTAAATTTTAATTTATAGCAGACAATTGTTCTATTAAATTATATCTCGCTATTTTTCTTAGGAAAATATTATAACTAAATTTAACGGGTATCACAAAATATATGTCTGATGGTTCTATTGAGCGTCACAAAGCCCGGCTTGTTGCTCAGGGTTTTACTTAAGTTCCCGGCACGGACTTTCATCACACATTCAGTCGTGTTGTGAAGGCTTCTACTGTTCGCACAATTCTAGCTCTTGTTGTACATCATAAATGGCCCCTACATCAACTGGATGTGAAAAATGCCTTCTTAAATGGATTTTTGGACAAACCTGTCTACATGGCTCAACGCCGGGCTTCATTGATCCACGAAACTCGACTCATGTGTGCAAGCTCAAAACGCATTATATGGTGTTTCAACTCATATCTACTGAAGTTGGGATTTCATTAGACTCGTTCGGACCCGTCCCTATTCTGCCTTCAGAAAGGCTCGTCTCTTCTATACCTTCAACAGTATGTTGATGATATTATCCTCACAGGAAATAATCAATCTCTTCTTCATCAGTTTATTGCTCACATTCATAGAGAATTTGCTATTAAAGATCCTGGGCGGTGAACTATTTTCTGGGGTTAGAAGTTTCTTATACTTCTAATAGTCTTTTTATTGGACAGGCAAAATATGCTCATGACATTCTGGATTGTGCTGCAATGTTAGACTGCAAACCCATTGCCACACTACTCGCTGTTGGCACATCTTTGCAGAGTACTGGCTCCTCATTTGGTGACCCAACTCTTTATCGCTCTCTAGTAGGGGCATTGCAGTATCTGACTATTACTAGGCCTAACCTCTCATTTGTTGTTACACAATAAGCCGGTATCTCCATTCTCCTACTGATGAGCATTTTCTAGCCGTGAAACATATTTTGCGATATGTCAAAAGCACCAATCATTATGGTTTTCACTTCACTCATCATCCCAAAACTGATGTCATAAGATATTTCGATGTTGACTGGGCCAGATACCTCGACACTCGTTGCTCCACTTATGGTTACTCTATATTATTTGAAGGAAATCTAGTCTCTTGGAGTGCCAAGAAGCAACCTACTGTTACTCATTCAAGTTGTGAATTTGAATATCGAGCCTTGGCTAATGCCGCAGCCGAGCTTGTTTGGCTGATTAATTTACTCAAGGAGCGTCATCAATCACCTACACTTCCTGCGATGCTATTCTATGATAACAGAAGTGCTATTTTCCTCAATCAGAATCCTATCTCTCACAAACGAGCTAAGCATATTGACAATGATTGTCATTTCATTCGTGATCATATTTTTTTGGGGAAGTGGCATACTCAGTTTGTGCCCTCTCATCTTCAGCTCATGGAGATCTTTACCAAGACGATGCCACAACCAGCCTTTGAGCTTCTGCAATCCAAGCATTGCGTTTTCTTACACCCCACGCAACGCTTGACGGGAGGGTATTAAAGGAAAGATATGAAAATATTGTATTTATGTCTATAATCTTTGATTGCATTTCTTTTGCAATCGGTTGTAAATCTGTTTTGTACTTTCAATATCGTTTGTTGTAAACTTTGATATGTAATAGAGTTTTCTCATCATCACAAATCAGTGATGATTGATACCACTCTTATAGATTGTTGGCTAAATGGCAAGCCATTAAATTCCTTAGCTTTTGGATGCCTAAGAATCGGAAGCAGTGAAGCGGGAACATTCTCGTGTAATGAACCGACTCGTCTTGCAATTTTGCACTCCCCTGGAATGGACTTGAAGATGCACCAATCGTGACTACTCGGTCCTCATCCCAAAACTTCAATTGTTGATGTAAGGTTGAAGATATGCATCTCGCTGCATGAATCCAATCTCTCCCGAGCAATGCATCGTTTGATGTGTCTGCATCTAGCACGAAAAAAGACTGTTGACATATTTATTGGTCTGACTTCCAACTCGAGCACTATCATCCCAAGCGGCGATGTTGACTCGCATAAGAATCCTGCAACCTTCATGCTGGTTTTTTTCCAGATCGGAGACCTTCTTCTGATTCTTCTTTAGGGTAGACAATGGGATGCAATTAAATAATGCCCCATTGTCCATGAAGACCCTCCTGATCTTTTTACCTTCCATGTATGCTTCCACGTAGAGTGGTTTCATATGAGAATGTACTCTCTTAATTGGTGGGGATACAATCGGAGGTATCATTCGGGATTCCTTCGGATCAATGTCTGGACGGATAGCATCTTCATATTTGACGAAAAATGCCCAAGCATGGTCTTCCTTCATCTCTGTATCGAAGACAAGTTCTGCCTAACTTCTTGCCATTTCATCCTCAGTATGTCGAGGAGTCACGGATCCCATACATGCCATGATTGCTTTTGGCCGACTGGATTTATCTGCAGATGGTCCCATTGATCTGTTCGTATCACTTTTATTCGTGCCACCCGAGCCATCTGTTGGATCTTTGACAGGCAACTTGAAAGATTTCGGGAACTTGGTGGATATTACCGCCATAGTTTCATTAGGGAAAGGTTGTGCGTCAATCCCCCGTGGTTCCCGCTTTTAACCTTCTGGATTACATTGCACTTTGAATAGTTCTTCAGAACTGGCTTCGATTGTGTGAGAAAGTGTTGTGCCACTTACAGTACGTCCGTCCGCTGATCTCTTCTTTCGTGGCCAATTTTTGACCTGGAGGAAGTTGGATTTGATGCTTCTCATATAATGTGTCGAACATCTTTTCAGTCTTTAACACATCGAAGCAAAAGTCCTCTTCTACCATAGGTATGGCATACTCGTTCTTCATAGGTCTTGCAGCCTTTAGTCTCAACTCGGTGCAAACAAAAGGTTTATCCCGGATAAGTTCGACGGTCATTTGATCTGCTAGTTCGGCCTCTTGATCGCAAATTTCTTCCAGATCACTGTCACTGTCCACATGCATGGTAGCAACCTGGTACGGCCTTTTCTTTCGCTTCATTCTTCCCTTTGGCTCCTGGGTCTCTTTAAGTAGAGATACAACGCTCATTGCTTTAGTCGATAAGGTTGTCAGGTCATCAATTTCTAGGAGGTTAACTTCTTCTTCAAGGGAAGTTTCATGTTTTTAATCGCAATGTTAGTTATTTCCTTTTCAAAAATAGTGGTTTCACAATTCCCTTTTTATTTCCATATTCGCTCAATGAATTTAGTCGTTGGTTCATTGTCCCTTTTTTGGGTTTCTAGAATCTCATACAACGGTACAGTTGGTTGTGGTTTATATAACCGAGTATGAAAGGCTTTCTCTTACTGCAATCATGTGGCAAATTCGCCTGTGGGCAGACTAATAAACCTTGAGAAGGCAGTCTTTATTAACGAGGAAGGGAATAATTGCATTCGATGGAATTGAATACGACCTAATTCCCCTAATTGGGTAATAAAGCGGCTAATGTGTTCCATGGTGGACGTCTCATCTTTCCCCAAGAACATGGAGAAGTCAGGTATCCATGCACCATGTGATAGAGGATTATCCTCATACACATGGGGTGGGTATGGCTTTTATTAAACAGGCCGATTAGTCTCTGGGATATTCAACCCTAACCTTCGCAACATGGTTGCTAGGTATTCTTCTCCCATATGCACCCATTGTGGCTCCAACCTGGTATCAACGATGGCGGAGGAGGAAGGTTCCTCGGGGGAACTGAGTTTTGTCATCGGACTTCCTGATTTTGTTGGCAATAAAGCGGATTTTGGAATCCTTCCTGCCCGCCATTGTTTTCCCGAGGAAAATTTTTGCCAAACATTGGTTGTATTGTTGGCGTTGCCCCCCGAGTTATATTGACTCGGTTTGCATCATGAAATCTCCCTGAAGCCCTGAATTTGGGCAGCCTGACTTGGACATTATTTTGTTCGTTGTTCTAGGGTGTATGCAATCTACTTCCACCCGCTTGGTCATCCCTCGTTACGAGAATCAGAGTGTGTGTTTGGTAGAGAGAATTGAGGGTAGAGAAATGAAATTAATTCCATTTCCCTTGTTTATTTATCTTAGAGAATTCAAAATTGAGAAAGGAAATGAATCATTTCCCATTCCCTCTCTTGGATTCTCTATTATAAATTGAGAGATTGTTTTTTTTTTTCGATGACATAAATTGAGAGAATTGATATTGATGACTTCAACATAGCATATGTATAAATCTAAAAAAACCAAATTAAATTTAAATAAAAATATAAAATAAATAACATAAAGATTAAACATAAATAATTAAATTATATATTGTTATATTATATTAAATAAAAAAATATACATTTTTTAAAATAATGAAAATATATTCTATTAAATAAAATACAATAATACTCCCTCCGTCCTATATAATGTTTCTTGTTTGACTTCTTGACACTGTTCATTGTTCAGCTTTGCCTCAATTTTATTGTAAGTATATATTTAAGAAAAATAGTCGAATTGGATCTTGTTAGAATCGTATGATCACGTAGTTTAATAATATATATTTTATATAATTTTTCATTGCACATATTTTGAGATATTAACGATTGAAAAAGTGCAGTGTATTATGTGCAAAAGTCATGCAAGACAATTTAGATGGGACAGAGGGTGTATTATATAACAGTAAATATAAAAATAAAGTAAAAGTGATATAAAATAAAATAAAAAACTAAAAATTAAAAATCTAATAAAATATGAAATAAATAAAATTTAAATGTTATATATAAAATTATAGTATATAGTAAATAAAATAAAAATAGACTCTAATGAAAATATATGCAAATAATAATTAAATTATTTCTTAATGAAGTTAAAAATAATCAAAAAAATTTAATTTAAATTAAAAATATTATAAATAGAAAAGAAATTTAATTATGTAATAATTGAATTATGTTATAATTATACTATATAAATGAAAGAAAGGAAATTATATCATATTAAATAAACTATAGATAAATAAGTAAATTTAAATAATTAAATTAATTATCTATTCTATTTTACTGTTGTACCAAACAAGATAATCAATTCAATTTATTTGACTCAATTTCCTTTCTCCGCAATTCTATTCTAGATTATAAATTCTCTGCAATTCCATCCTCTATACCATACGCACCATGAGGGTTTTCCTTGATTGGGGACTTCTGACATGGTGTTCATCCCTAGGTTTGGCTGTGTGGCTGGAGTAGATATGTGAGCCATCGGTTTTCCAAAGTAGTGCAGTCATGGTAAAGGGCTGATTCTGAGGAGGACCTTGCCCTGTCATGTGCATATCCCACGCTCCCATTGAAGAGTACCAGGGATATTTTGGCCCTTGGTAATAATATGTGCCTTGGTTAGGCATTATTACGGGCGATGGCGGAGTGGTAACGTTATTTCCCATGAGACTCGGGGTCCCAATTGGTAGTTTCAACGTTGCCTCCAGCCTTCTTGGGACAATATCATCTATTGTCATGGTTAGCCTTTCGAACAGAGCCGCATCTAATGAGAGTGTTGGAATGTTCGATGACCCAGAGGTTGTCGCCCACTTGTCTTTCAGAATGAACAAGAGACGCATTCTCTGTCTCGGTCGTGTTTGCACAAGGGTTATGATCTCCTACACCAACCATATTGTTTGATATATCCTAGAGCCATCTCAAATGTTTGTACTGGATTCTTGTAGCCTTCTCACTAATCTCGTGGTTGCGTAAGGTATGCAATGGAGATCCTTGATCGTTAGGGGGACTTTGGTCTCCAACTGTGGTCGCCGACCTGTTAGTGCCATTTCGGAGTAAAGTTTAATAATCTAGACGGAGCTTTCAAGACGGAAGGCAGGATGTGGACTATTCCAAGGAACGCTAGAAACTAGAGCATCGTGAAAAATATGGAGAGTAACGTGCAGAAAGTAGTAAAAAAGCAATTAAAGAAAGCTATAAATAAAAGTAAAATACTGAAAAAGTAAAGACATTGTATAAAAATTGAGTATTTGAGGAACTCAGATTACATCGTGGATTCAAGTGTGTATACAATGCAGGTGCCTGTTCTTGAAAAGGCACAGGTGGGAATGGATAAGATTGTAACGCTTTGAAATTGTTCCTTCTGGCTTGTGGTGCTCGGGCAGTTATCTTGTTCGGGCTTTCTCTTCTCCGGATTGCGCCTTTATTAGGATAAGCGACTTGCTCGGGATGGTTCTTCCTCGAGGTCCATAAGTTGTTCCTGGGCTATCTTTCCCCTCTCAAGCCTGATAGTTCGGCCCTTATGCAAATTAGGCCTAGATATGTATGTGGGTTTTATTAACACTTTTTTATGTGTTGAAACCGGTACAAATAAAAATCATAAGAGTTCGATATTATAAAAATTATAAAATGAGATGAATCTAACAAAATCTCCCTTATCTATATTTTAGCTTGTATAATCATGATAAAAATTTATTTCAGAGTAATAGTGTAGAGTGATGCAGCGTTATGTATATGCATTGTAGGTGACTGATGAAGAGGATAATGTGCGAATTGCCTGATGTAATGATGTATGCTGCTATTGTTGAAATGAAATCTGACAAAAAAAAAAAACAAAAATTGTTTCAGAGTGATAATGAACAATAGCAAAAGCTAAATTGTAACTAATTAAAAAACCGAGGGAGTATTATTTCAGTAATTTTATTTTTGTTGTGATTCTATAATTTCTTTTTGTGTATATTGTGCATCCCCGTACATCATTGGCCTAAAATAATCCTTCAAGAATCAGGGAATTAAATGGTTGTCTCTCCCAAAGAAAGATATAAATAAAAGCCTTGAACACCAAACAATTGCTTAAGTTATTAGAGTCTCATATGACTAAAGGCAACTGTGTTTGGTTTGTGATTGTATAATTGAATTTAATAAATAATTTTGCTTCGATCTTTAGTAAACAATAAATCTAAGCACACGCATAAATCATCCCGGCCTCCCTATAAAGGGCCTATTTCATGAGACCTCATCACACCATAAT
Organism: Hygrophila difformis; assembly: GCA_030278955.1. NCBI lineage: Eukaryota > Viridiplantae > Streptophyta > Magnoliopsida > Lamiales > Acanthaceae > Hygrophila > Hygrophila difformis. The sequence goes on from JAOANR010000005.1 coordinate 21,173,455, forward strand.
TCGACATAAAAAATTATTCATTGAACACAATCAATAATAGCCGATACAAACATTTCCTTCCCCAAGAGATGAATATGCTTATCCAACTCTTTTCTCAACTCTCCTCCATTGTAGCTTTAGGGTTTGCTACAATCATCTTGTAATACCCGAGAATTTTCTAACATAAAATAAAACAATAATTAAATAAATAAATAATAAATAAAATAAATACTATAAATAAATAAACAAATCCAGCAAATAAATAAATAAATAAATATAAGGAAATGAGAAATGAGATTTTTACTTAAAAAGGAATTAAAGGAATTTAATTAAACAAAAGTATGGATAAATGGTACACCAAAACCCGACACTAATGAACTCGAGTATTCGAGTCCAAAACATCCAACTAGACTAAGAATAAAAATTAGAGAGAAAGTATGAACTCGAATATACCCCGGGAATCGGAATTCGGAAGCATAGAGGGATAGAAACCCGAAAGAGAGGCGGAAAAGCACGACGGATCGCACGACCCGCCCGGACCGAAGTCCAGGCGTAGACGGCGCGGTGGCCGCGCGGTGGAAGGGGTTTAGCGCGCCACGACCGCGCCACCCCACAGATTTGTTTGTTGCGTGAATCTCTCACCCGAACGCGGATTTTTCGACTTTCGGTTGAACACCTCTCGACTCCAGAGTTCTAGGTCGGCCGTGGACGCCCTAGGGACTTAGAATTCTATAAATAAGCCCCTTGGGAGCCCCGAACAAGTTTACGAAACCCTAAAGCACTCTATACGTTCGGAACCCTAAATCCGGAGTCGTCGGAGGCACGAAACCAAGACGAACGCTGTTGGACGAGTTCGCAACAGATCTCCATAGTCGTGGTAAGTCTCGGTCCAATCTTATTTCAATAAACGATTCGAAAACGAATCCTAATCATCTCCTTTTTCTTTCTACACCCCCGTATCGAATCTAGATCGTAGAACCCGACGAACGGAGAGGAGAAACGGTGATCTGGAAGCCACGCCTCCGAATTGGACATTCCCGACGTTCATAGACACTATAAGTTAACCTTACATGGTTTTGGGAGATTTTAAAACATTCGAAACCTAAAAGATTTGACAAGAAGCATAAATCTGTCTACTTTCGTTTCCTACCGGCGCAACAGAATTGGTGAATTTTTCCGACCTTTAAAACGAACTCAAACGGAAAAACTTAAAACACGAAAAACGTTCCTAAGACTTAGACCTAGCTACTGTAAAAATTTGAGAATTTTTGGAGTTGATTTGATAGGTGAAAACCCGTTGAAACCGAACTGTTTGATTTAGATCTTGAAATCTTGGACAGAATTTAGGATTGATCTTGATCTCGTTTTTGACATAGGATCTAGGCTGTTTTAGATCTTTGGCCGAACATGAAAGTTGTAGATAAATGTCTTAAGATGATCCCTGTCAAATTTCATTAAATTTGGAGTTGAATTGATAGGTTAGAACTTGAAATCTTTAAACTGTGACCTGTAAACTCGGACAGATTTCTTGTTATGCAGAAATTAGCGTTTTTGACCTACTTAGGTATCTCGGATTGAAAAAGTTAAAACGCGAAAGTTGTAGATCTTGATGTTTCCGAGTCAGATATGAAATTTTGAAATTTTTGGAATTAAATCTGATTTTAGACGAATTTTGGAGTAAACTGTGATTTACCGAAACGAAATTTTGAAATCTTGTTGAAACATGGAATTAACCTTTAGGGTTGAAACGAATTGAGATATTGTTTCTAAATGAATACAATGGAAGTCAGATTTTTAAAACTAAATCCCCTTACAAACTTGATAAATTAAAATTAGGGGTGAGTGCTCTGCAGGGTGCCCCCTAACGATTCACTTCGTGCCGTAATGGACGATGGTGACCCCGCGCGCTATACTTGAAATGTGATATTGCCAAAACGGCGAAACTTAGAGCCTACACTCTCGTGAATATCCGTATGGGTTTCCCGAGGCTCCGGAGTGGTACTGGGTATGGCTGATACGGCTGCGGCCGCCGGGCTACCGGCTAAACTTGTTGACATCGCGATCTTTATCGTGAAACTTGAGATACCAAATCGGGAATGTAATGGGGATTCTAAATTAAACTAAACTAGATTAAATGATATTGTTGTCCAATTAAATTATTAATGCTTTATTTAAATTATGGTTATTATCTTGAACCATGTGATATGTGTTATTAAATAGAGCCTGAGGTAGATTGTGCTATATGATATGGATTATATGAAATCAAATATTATGTTATTATCATGTTTTTGTTAAATTATTAAAGTATGGCTTTTAAACCCTACGATCATGCATGTGTTAACTTACTCAGCAATTTTGCTGATCAAAACCGTTTTTATTCCTTTCTTTACAGAATATGTGGAATGAGCATGTGTGAGCACGAATCATGCATGGGATTTTGGGAACTTTTATTTTGCTTTTAAATTTCGTACTTAGACTATATTATGAACGGGCCTGTTTAACCCGTGTTTTGGCCATGTCGGCCCTATTTAAATTTTCCGCTGCGATACTGTACTAAACTAAATATTTCCGCTGCGCTATGCTATTATTATTTTCGATTTATATTGTATGGGCTATTTTGAATGCTTTAAATATTTTAAACACTGCAATACCTAGCCTTGCATCTCTTTAGTAAGCTCGGAGAAACCGTGTCTTACTAGGGAGATGTGGCGGTGACATCCCGACCTGGGTTACCAAAAACCGGGGTGTTACAAGTTGGTATCAGAGCCCGGCTATTTTCAAATTATTATTTTTAAACTATTATTATTTTTAAACTATTATTTTTAAACCATTATTATTTTTAAGCTATTAATATTTTGACATATTTTAAATTTTAAATTTTTATTTCCATGGAAAAATTTTATTTTAAACCCATGGGAAAAATATATATGGTGCATTAAATTATTATTGGGGGGAACTATCATTTGCATATGCATGTTGCATCTCTGCTATGAACTTAGAATCTTGGCGAAACTTGAACTTAGAATCTTTGCGAAACTTGAACTTAGAATCTTTGCGAAACTTGAACTTAGCATCTTGGCGAAACTTGAACTTAGAATCTTGGAAACTCGAACCTAGAATCTTGGCGAATATTAACCTAGATCTCTTGCTTGCGCTAGATGGCTAGTCAGGACATGATGCAGTTGATGGTCAGGATGATGAGCGTTCATCTCGATTCCCACCAAACCCTAGAGCAGATGAAGTACCGTATGGCTCAATTGGAGGCCAACTTACATCACATGGGCAACTTGAGAGAGGCGGATCATCACCGCATAAACCAACTCGAGCGCCAAGTCCAAACCCTCACTACACAAAACTTAATACTAAAGGAATACATCGATGCCCACGGGCAAGATTTAAACACTATCTTTGACGACCTATTACCGCCGAGTTCGGAGGAGGAAGATCCGGAGGAAGATCCTGCTACCCCGCAGAGAGACGTCATGAGGCACTAGAGATTCTACTGTTAGACATTGTTATGCTAGGAAAATATTTCTACTTTTGTACTAAAATTTCTTATGAGGAAATAAAATGCCGATTTATTTTTTTTCAAAACAAAACAAAACAAAATAAAATAAAACCTCGAAGCATACGATGCTCCTTAGTTCGAACAAAGCACCACGTGCTAAATTACTACACACATATACATTCATACAAATTGCTTAGACTATATGCTAAATTCATCAGTCCTAAACTATCCTATTTGTACCAGAATGGCACCCAGAGGAAGAGGAAGAGGCAGAGCCCAACCTGCTCCCCAAACCACTACTGAAACACCTACTGAAACACCACCAAACGTCACCGAACCAAACCAACCTGATGAGGAACAGCCCCAAGGTGCGCAGGACGCCCCCGCACCGAACAATGTGGGCGATCGTCTTAGGACGATAGAGGAAGTGTTGATTGCGCTCGGAAACGCGCAAGTCAACCAGGGTCAAGCTGCGGCGGTACCTCCGCCCCAAGCTCGCCCTAACTACCTGGCGATGGTGAATCCCTACCAGCCGCCCCACTATGCTGGTGAGGAGGATCCAGCTAAACTGGAGGAATGGATCCGGACTTTCGACAAGCTGCTGGGAGCGGTCAAATGTCCGGAAGGAGAAAGGGTACATGTCGCTTCATACTACTTGGGAGGCGAAGCTGATGACTGGTGGCAAGCAACGCAAGCCAAACTAACTGAGGATGACGAGCCTTACTCGTGGATGGAGATGATGGAACTACTCAGGGATCGATTCTATCCCTTGAGTACCAAAGCTGCCATGTACGAAGAATTCCTGTCGTTGAAGCAAGGAAGCCAAACGGTGCAGGAATACTACACCCGCTTCAAGGAGCTGGTGAGGTTCGCACCAAGACTAGTACCTACTGATGCGGAAAAGGCGCAGAAATTCGAGATGGGACTGAACCTGTCTGTGCGTGAAGTGATCGCGGGAGTACACTACCCCGATTTGCAAGCCGTATACGATCGCGCTGTAGCGGTAGCACGCGTGCAGCAGCTGAAAAGAAGGGTGAGTGGGGAGTCCAGCAGGGGTCCTCAGGACAAGAGAAGTCGAGATTCACGAAACGAGAACAACACTGGAAGGAACGAGCAGCGCAGAGGGTCGAATAGGCCCCAACAAAACAACACAGGGAGGAGGTTCAATCAAGAAGATCCGGTACCGCCTTGCCCGCGATGTGGACGACCACATCTGGCAAGGGGATGCCCGCAACAAGGCGCTTGTTACCGATGCGGTCGAATGGGTCATGTTCGACGGGAATGTCGAACTAGGCTCGAGAACATAACGAAGAGGGACGATTTGGTCGCGGGGCAAGAGCAGCCTCAAAACCAAAACGGGCGAAATGGGAATAACCAAGGGTACAGACCCCCTCAAAATAGGCCGCAAAACCAGAACCAGAACCAACGACCTCGGCCCCCACAGAATCAAAACCAGCAACAAAATCAGCAGCCGAATGCGAATCAGCAGGGCAATCAGGGACGCCCTATGGGGAGGCTGAACGTGGTGAACCAAGCGGACGTGCCTGCGCAAGGAGAAGTGATGGCAGGTACATTTCACGTTTTGAATACACCCCTTAGAATTTTATTTGATTCCGGAGCTAGTTGCTCAATTATTGCATCAAGGATAGTGCCTGAGTTAGATCTACCTAAGTGCGAGAGAATTAGCTTAGGAATTCAATTGCCTTCTGGAGAAGTAGTGTCTTGCTCTAAACGATATAACGGAATTCCTATAGTGATAAAGAACGTAGAATTCTTCGCGAACTTGGTAGAATTTAACTTAAGAGACTTTGACATCATACTGGGGATGGATTGGCTATCCCAGTATAAAGCGGTGATCGAATGCCAAAAGCAAAAGATCACCTTGTCAAAAAGTAGGGGAAAGAGAGTGATCTTTTACTTTCAGCCCCCTAAGAAAAGTAACAAAATCGTTAGTGCACTTAAACTAAGTAACTTGATGCGTAAGGGGTATGAACTATATGCGTGCTATGTGCACAACCTTGAGGCGGAAGAAAACAAGGTTGATAGCATACCAGTGGTAAGAGAATACCCGGACGTGTTCCCTGAAGACGTTCCGGGCATGCCACCTGAGAGAGATCTTGAATTCACGATAGATCTCATTCCGGGGACAGAGCCTGTCTCGAAAGCTCCGTACCGGATGGCACCGCTGGAAATGAAGGAGTTAAAGGAACAACTCGAGGAGCTATTAGGAAAAGGTTACATAAGACCGAGTACGTCCCCTTGGGGAGCACCGGTTTTGTTTGTCAAGAAGAAAGACGGAGGATTACGTCTTTGCATAGATTACCGAGGACTAAACCAAGTGACCATTAAGAACAAATACCCCCTACCGAGAATAGAGGATCTGTTTGATCAACTGAAGGGAGCTTCAGTATTCTCGAAGATCGATTTGCGATCTGGGTATCATCAATTGAGGATTGCCGAGAAGGACATTCCAAAGACGGCGTTTCGAACACGATATGGCCATTACGAGTTCACAGTGTTATCCTTCGGGTTAACAAATGCTCCGGCCATGTTCATGAATCTCATGAACAACGTGTTCCGAGAATTGTTAGATCAGTGCGTTGTAGTGTTCATCGACGACATCCTGATCTACTCGAAGAGCGAGGAGGAGCATGCGAAGCACTTACATCAAGTGTTGGAGATCTTGCGAAGAAATCAGCTATACGGTAAGCTGTCGAAATGTGACTTCTGGCTGAAAGAAGTAGCATTTCTCGGACACATAGTATCCGCTGATGGAGTATCAGTGGATCCGGCAAAAGTTTCTGCCGTGACTGAATGGGCAACTCCGAAAAGTCCAACGGAAATAAGGAGTTTCCTTGGATTAGCCGGATATTATAGACGATTCGTGAAGGACTTTTCAAGGATTGCACGTCCTCTGACCCAGCTACTTAAGAAAGGAGCAAAATACGAGTGGACCGAAGCATGTGAGACATCGTTTCAAGAGCTGAAGAAACGACTCACAACCACACCCGTATTAACACTACCATCAGAGAATGGTGACTTCGAAGTATATAGCGATGCTTCGAAGGAAGGTTTAGGTTGTGTTTTGATGCAAGACTCGAGAGTCGTAGCCTATGCATCACGCCAACTAAAACCTCACGAGGAAAATTATCCGACACATGACCTGGAGTTGGCAGCGGTCGTTTTCGCTCTAAAGATATGGAGGCATTATCTTTATGGGCGGAAGTGTCGAGTGTTCACTGACCACAAAAGCTTGAAGTATATATTCACTCAGAAGGAGTTGAATTTGAGACGGCGAAGGTGGTTGGAACTCATTAAAGACTACGATTTAGAGATAGCGTACCACGAGGGGAAGGCGAATGTGGTAGCCGATGCCCTAAGTCGGAAAACCCAACACGTGACGAACTCGTTGGTAATTCCGCCGGCATTGTACATGGATTTGGCAAGATTGGAGCTAGAACTTGTGCATCCTGGCACAGTGAGAGAAACGATCAATGCCATGGTCGTAGAGACTCCAATATTAGACGAGATTCGACTCGCTCAACCGGGCGACCCGAAACTCGTGAAGATAAAAGGGTATATTGCCGAAGGAAAGGCAATAGGATTTGCTGTCCACGAGGATGGAAGCATCCGTTTCAAAGGGAGATGGTGTGTACCTCTTAAATGTGCCGAATTGAAGCAAAGGTTGATGGAGGAAGGGCACAACACGCCATATTCCGTACATCCCGGAGGTGATAAGCTATACAAAGATCTGAAGAAGATCTATTGGTGGCCGGGAATGAAGAAGGAAGTGGCAAATTTCGTAGCAAGATGTCTCACCTGCCAAAAGGTAAAGGCAGTGCGACATAAACCCTTAGGATTGATGCAACCACTAGAGATTCCAAGTTGGAAGTGGGATAGCATCTCAATGGACTTTGTCTCGGGATTACCCCGATCGCCTAAAGGCATGAACAAGATTTGGGTGATTGTGGATAGGCTAACGAAGACAGCCATATTCATCCCAATGAAAGACACGTGGACTATGGACCAATTGGCCCGAGCCTACATTGATAACGTGGTACGACGACATGGAGTACCACATGATATCATTTCCGATAGAGACAGTAGATTTGTCTCTCATTTCTGGACGGAGTTACAAAAAGCTCTCGGTACTCAAATCAAAATGAGCACCGCATTCCACCCGATGACGGATGGACAAACCGAGAGAACAATCCAAACACTAGAAGACATGCTGAGAGCATGCGTGTTGGAATTCAAAGGGAATTGGGAATCTCATTTACCCTTGATTGAGTTTTCCTACAATAATAGTTACCATGCGAGTATCGGCATGGCACCTTTCGAGGCATTGTATGGACGAAAGTGCCGAAGCCCTTTGAGCTGGGAAGAAAACGATAAGTCCGTGGTAGTGGGACCACAACTTATCGAAGACATGGCTCAACAAATCAAAGTGATCCAAGGGAAGATGAAAGCCGCTCAAGACCGTCAAAAGAGTTATGCCGACGTGAGACGACGAGACCTAGAATTTCAAGTGGGAGATAGGGTCATGCTAAAGATATCACCCATGAAGGGGGTGATGCGCTTTGGCAAACGAGGGAAGTTAAGTCCGCGATACATAGGACCTTACGAAATTCTAGAACGAGTCGGAACTCTAGCCTACCGATTGGCTTTACCGCCACACTTAGATAGAGTTCATAATGTCTTCCATGTCTCACAACTAAAGAAGTATGTGCCGGACCCGACACATGTACTTCAACCAGAGATAATTGAGCTCGATGAAGATTTGACTTACGAAGAAGTCCCAGTGCGTATTCTCGATACTAAGGAACGAGTAACGAGGAACAAAACCATCAAAATGATCAAGGTTCTTTGGTCAAACCACGAAAGTGAGACGGCAACTTGGGAAGTAGAGTCCGACATGAGAGAACGATACCCGACATTGTTCCAAACCGATACCGACACAGTTATGGGGACATAACTGCAATCTTAAGGGGGAGAGGATGTCATACCCCCTAATTTTTCGGGCAATCTTGTAAACTTTTGAACTACGTTATGGCTTGATCCCTTTACCGGGTACGTAGGCAGCTTAGAAGTTTTAATTCTAAGTTCAGTCACAACATAATAAAACAAACACAAGACCTTAGCACGAGACGAGAAAAGCCGAAACACAACTTCGAGGACGAAGTTGATTCTTAAGGAGGGTAGACTGTAATACCCGAGAATTTTCTAACATAAAATAAAACAATAATTAAATAAATAAATAATAAATAAAATAAATACTATAAATAAATAAACAAATCCAGCAAATAAATAAATAAATAAATATAAGGAAATGAGAAATGAGATTTTTACTTAAAAAGGAATTAAAGGAATTTAATTAAACAAAAGTATGGATAAATGGTACACCAAAACCCGACACTAATGAACTCGAGTATTCGAGTCCAAAACATCCAACTAGACTAAGAATAAAAATTAGAGAGAAAGTATGAACTCGAATATACCCCGGGAATCGGAATTCGGAAGCATAGAGGGATAGAAACCCGAAAGAGAGGCGGAAAAGCACGACGGATCGCACGACCCGCCCGGACCGAAGTCCAGGCGTAGACGGCGCGGTGGCCGCGCGGTGGAAGGGGTTTAGCGCGCCACGACCGCGCCACCCCACAGATTTGTTTGTTGCGTGAATCTCTCACCCGAACGCGGATTTTTCGACTTTCGGTTGAACACCTCTCGACTCCAGAGTTCTAGGTCGGCCGTGGACGCCCTAGGGACTTAGAATTCTATAAATAAGCCCCTTGGGAGCCCCGAACAAGTTTACGAAACCCTAAAGCACTCTATACGTTCGGAACCCTAAATCCGGAGTCGTCGGAGGCACGAAACCAAGACGAACGCTGTTGGACGAGTTCGCAACAGATCTCCATAGTCGTGGTAAGTCTCGGTCCAATCTTATTTCAATAAACGATTCGAAAACGAATCCTAATCATCTCCTTTTTCTTTCTACACCCCCGTATCGAATCTAGATCGTAGAACCCGACGAACGGAGAGGAGAAACGGTGATCTGGAAGCCACGCCTCCGAATTGGACATTCCCGACGTTCATAGACACTGTAAGTTAACCTTACATGGTTTTGGGAGATTTTAAAACATTCGAAACCTAAAAGATTTGACAAGAAGCATAAATCTGTCTACTTTCGTTTCCTACCGGCGCAACAGAATTGGTGAATTTTTCCGACCTTTAAAACGAACTCAAACGGAAAAACTTAAAACACGAAAAACGTTCCTAAGACTTAGACCTAGCTACTGTAAAAATTTGAGAATTTTTGGAGTTGATTTGATAGGTGAAAACCCGTTGAAACCGAACTGTTTGATTTAGATCTTGAAATCTTGGACAGAATTTAGGATTGATCTTGATCTCGTTTTTGACATAGGATCTAGGCTGTTTTAGATCTTTGGCCGAACATGAAAGTTGTAGATAAATGTCTTAAGATGATCCCTGTCAAATTTCATTAAATTTGGAGTTGAATTGATAGGTTAGAACTTGAAATCTTTAAACTGTGACCTGTAAACTCGGACAGATTTCTTGTTATGCAGAAATTAGCGTTTTTGACCTACTTAGGTATCTCGGATTGAAAAAGTTAAAACACGAAAGTTGTAGATCTTGATGTTTCCGAGTCAGATATGAAATTTTGAAATTTTTGGAATTAAATCTGATTTTAGACGAATTTTGGAGTAAACTGTGATTTACCGAAACGAAATTTTGAAATCTTGTTGAAACATGGAATTAACCTTTAGGGTTGAAACGAATTGAGATATTGTTTCTAAATGAATACAATGGAAGTCAGATTTTTAAAACTAAATCCCCTTACAAACTTGATAAATTAAAATTAGGGGTGAGTGCTCTGCAGGGTGCCCCCTAACGATTCACTTCGTGCCGTAATGGACGATGGTGACCCCGCGCGCTATACTTGAAATGTGATATTGCCAAAACGGCGAAACTTAGAGCCTACACTCTCGTGAATATCCGTATGGGTTTCCCGAGGCTCCGGAGTGGTACTGGGTATGGCTGATACGGCTGCGGCCGCCGGGCTACCGGCTAAACTTGTTGACATCGCGATCTTTATCGTGAAACTTGAGATACCAAATCGGGAATGTAATGGGGATTCTAAATTAAACTAAACTAGATTAAATGATATTGTTGTCCAATTAAATTATTAATGCTTTATTTAAATTATGGTTATTATCTTGAACCATGTGATATGTGTTATTAAATAGAGCCTGAGGTAGATTGTGCTATATGATATGGATTATATGAAATCAAATATTATGTTATTATCATGTTTTTGTTAAATTATTAAAGTATGGCTTTTAAACCCTACGATCATGCATGTGTTAACTTACTCAGCAATTTTGCTGATCAAAACCGTTTTTATTCCTTTCTTTACAGAATATGTGGAATGAGCATGTGTGAGCACGAATCATGCATGGGATTTTGGGAACTTTTATTTTGCTTTTAAATTTCGTACTTAGACTATATTATGAACGGGCCTGTTTAACCCGTGTTTTGGCCATGTCGGCCCTATTTAAATTTTCCGCTGCGATACTGTACTAAACTAAATATTTCCGCTGCGCTATGCTATTATTATTTTCGATTTATATTGTATGGGCTATTTTGAATGCTTTAAATATTTTAAACACTGCAATACCTAGCCTTGCATCTCTTTAGTAAGCTCGGAGAAACCGTGTCTTACTAGGGAGATGTGGCGGTGACATCCCGACCTGGGTTACCAAAAACCGGGGTGTTACACATCTTTTGCAAATGTTTAAGCCTCGTGAAAAGAAGATCTCCCCCTCTCCCTCCGGGGCCAACCCAATACCCTTTCGTTGGTTCCCTCCCTCAAATGCTGATGAACAAATCAAAATCTCAATGGATCCACCGAACCATGCAAGATATGAAAACCGAAATAGCTTGTTTCCGCATTGGAAACTCCCACATAATCCCAGTCACATCACCTGAACTAGCTCGTGAGTTCTTGAAAAAGCATGACTTGATCTTCTCCATGAGGCCTTTTGTAACTTCTGCTAAAGTGATTAGCAATAATTACCCAGCAATGATGTTACTTTCTTCGTATGGTGACAACTGGAAGAAGATGAAGAGGGTTTTTTCGTCACAAATTCTCTCGCCATCCATGCATAAAAAAATTCCATGATATGCGGCGCAATGAAGCAGACGAACTGGTACGATATGTCTACGAAAAATGTCGAAGCCCACTCAACAATGGGCTTGTGAATGTGAGAAATATTGCTCCATGTTATTGGAAAAACATTGTCAGGAAAATGGTTTTCAGTAAGGGGTTTTTGGCAATGGAGCAGTCGATGGTGTTACCATGGAAATGAATGATGAACACATGAAAGCAACATTCACCATTATTTCATATTTTTTTGGACTTTCCATTGCTGATTTCATTCCATGGTTGGAAGGGTTCGATTTGGATGGGCATAAGAGAAGCATCACAAAGGCTATAGACACCATGAAAAAATACCAAGATCCAGAAATTGATGAAAGGGTTGAAATGTGGCCCAAGGATGTACGAAAGACGGAAGAGGACATCCTCTACAGGTTGATCAACCTCAGGGACTCCAACAACAATCCTCTCCTGACAACTGAAGAGATCAAATCACAAATTTGTGTAAGCGCTCACTGTTTCTACACATTTTGATGTTAATTATCTTTTTTCTTTTCAGTGTCCATAAATTCATGGTTGATATCACTACAGGGAAAATCCAATATTTCTAGTTAGGACCAAAGATTTAGCTTCCGAATTTTGTTGTTAGCTTATTTCATAATAATGTTTAATATCTTATATTTTTGTAATGTTGTATATATACATGCAATTGATATTGAAGTTGATGAAATCCACAGGAAATAATGATCGCTAGCATTGACAATCCCTTAAATGCTATTGAATGGTCGCTTGAAGAGTTAATAAACAAACCGAGATTACTCGATAAAGCCTGTGAAGAGTTGGATGGGGTCGTCGGTGGGAACCGGTTAGTACAAGAATCAGATCTACCAAAATTGAACTACATCAACGCATGTGCTAAAGAGTCACTTAGGATGCACCCTATCGTTCCGTTCAATATCCCACACATGTCGTCGGAGGAGACTGTTGTTGGAGGCTACCGGATACCCAAAGGTAGTCAGGTGCTTCTAAGTCGTTCCGGACTAGGGCGCAACCCTAGGGTTTGGAAAAACCCTCTTGAGTACAACCCTGATCGGCACATTTCCGAAGATCAGGGCAAGGGTAAGGTAGTGCTCGAAGATCCCCAACTGCGTATGCTGTCGTTTAGTACCGGAAGACGAGGTTGCCCAGGAGTCGTGTTGGGCTCTACTCTAACAGCTTTGGCTCTGGCTAGGCTTATTCAAGGGTTTTCTTGGAAGGCACCACCGAATGGTCCTGAAAAGATCGATTTAACGGAGACGGAAGATGGGCTTATGATGATTAGGGAGCCATTGGTTGCAGTTGCTGTGCCGCGTTTGGAACCAGCAGTCTATTTGCAAACCGACTGAAAAAGCGCAATGACTTATCTCCTACAAAGAAACAGTGTTTGTGCAACAGTGTGTGTTTAGTTTATGTGCTGCTATGTACGAAGATTTTAATTGTTTCAGTTTGGTTGTGGTATTAGACGAGGATGTGATAGAGTATGTTGGATTTATGTGTATGTGTTATATATGTTTGATGTTGTTACCTATTTTAGTCATAAATATGAAATAAATTATATTGAATAGCTTCTGTGAGATTGTGTCGACTAATACAGCTGAGAGTATGTTATAACATAAAATTGATGCCATTCTGGATTTCTGGTCCTAATCGTAATCTACCTACCAAAGCCAGCTTTTATTACTACTCATCAACCAACAATTGATTTTATTAGGTATTCATATTATATAATTACACAGTCTCATTGGTATGGATATATATTTATTTGTAGGATTGTTCCATATAATCCATCTATGCTTTTAAAAGTGATACGGATCCACTTTTAACGCAATTAAATACGTATTTTTAATGATTAATAATTTAAATTGAATATAAATAAAGACATAAAAAATTGATACTCCCTCCGTCCCATATTTAACTTCTTCAACACTGTAGATACGGAGTTTAAGAAAGTTGTATTTTATTATTTTTATGTGTACTTTTTGAGGGGTAAATTTGTCTCTTTTTGTCTTGTAGTGCAATGATTAGAAAATTAAGGATTTGTTTTTCTGTAAATATATGGACATGTAGGGACATTTTAGTAAAAAGAAATTCCCTTTTTGGGGTAGGAAGATAAATGTGGGACGTCCAAAAACGGAAAGTAAGAAGATAAATATGGGACGGAGGGAGTATTGTAAAATTAAGTAATTAAACGAATTTAGTAACATCCCATGTAATATATCTTTTCTTCTTATATAATCTATATAGATCTATATATAAAAACAATATTTCTTATTAACAGTTACGTACTAATTCTCTCTCACAAAAATCTCCTTATGAGCAGTAACCTTATTATTTTCTCAATAATCTCTTTCTGCACGCAATCCAATACACATTCATAATGATCAATAATTTATCAATAACTCAAAATGTGTACATGTAAAAATTTAAAAAAATTTAATATTTTAAAACTACATGATGAGATGAATCTAATAATATCGCACTTGACTACGTTTTTTTTTTCCTGTAGATATTGTATAAGCATTAGTCAAAATTGGATAATAAACAATAGTAAAAGTCAATCATTTCTCACTATAAAAAAATGAAAGAATTACTTCATAAAAGCATAAACCACTTTTAAAATATATGAGAACTAAATTTAAGCGATATTCATATTAGATAATTTAATTTCATTAATTATTATAGATATAGAATACTATCTAATAAAATATGTAGCAAAAACTTTATGGGTTGGTATATTTATTCTTTAAATATATTTTCATTCTTAACCAATCTTTTTCGAATTGAAATTATATATAATTAAAGAATATATGATAAATTATGAATAAGTACTTTATAGATTGATATTATATATACTCATATGAATAAAAATATTTCTATTAGATAAATTAAATAAATTAGATAAATTGCAATACGAAAATAAGTTGATTAAACAAGAGTCATTCACAAGAGTATTTCTTATATTTTCTAATTTAATTTGGAAATATCTATACCTTTATGAAATTTCTAGTTTCTCAACGCTTTAGAATGAATTAATATCAATAATCAAGTACTGGGTGCAATGTCATTTCACGTGCTTTCTTTATCAATCTACACCATTAGAGCCGTGAGAAGAAAATCTTTTATATTTGATTTTTCATTTTTTTTGTCCTTTCAACTATTATTTTTTGGTAAACATTGACACCCGTGTATCGACAAAGGTGTCTGGGAGCCCAAGCCACCACTATTATTCGAAGTATAATATTTTTTAAGGAACTAAATTGTAATATATTATAAATATTGGTAACGAGATATACCTATTGGTCGATTGCTTTTTTCATATACATGTAATGATTAAAATAGTTTAAGGAATTTTGGGAATGTATGCAATATAATAAAATTGAACAATTTTATTTGTTAAACTAAATACTTTTACTCACATTGTCCATATTTCCGGCCATTGGGCGGAGGTATTACTAGTTATCATAAAAGTGAGATTGGTCTAAAGTTAAATAATAACCAAGCAAAACTCAAGTGTGCAGCTTTTAAGAAAAAGAAGAAATAGATTTGAATGGCTCGTGTCTTTAGCGAATAAAGTTAAATAATAAACCAAGCAAAATTAGATTAGTATATTTAGCGAATAAAATGAGTTAATAAAATTTTTATTGACGATTTAAGAAATCATACAAAGTTATCGGATCATTTGGGTTTATTTTTTCTAAATAGATTTGAATTTCTCGTGTCTTTTTTTTAATCTTTTTCTTTTTAATCTTAATTATCCTCGACGTGTAGAAGTTGGATTAGCAGCTGAAATGGATTAATTGAGCTTGGTTAAAATAAATTTAACAAACATATTAATATCTTGGCAGCAATAGATAAAAATAATTATACATATTAACAAGTGAAAGCAAACATAGAATATTATTAAGTAAATGAAGCGATGAAGCAATTTAATATTCGAAAATAAAATTTAAGACCAATTTTATAATAAACATGATATTATGGGAGCATATTTCAAATTTTGGTAGCATCAGATCGTATAGGATCGTGAGATCCTACCATTAAAATCGGGGATTTTAACAATCAAGTTCGAGTTTAAGATCGAGATCCTACTAAATTTAAAATCCTACAAAGATCTGGATTATTTTAAGACATGAGATCGTAGAATCGTAAGATCTAATATCAAGATCGATATATTAATAATGATCAACAAAACTATTTCAATTTAAAACTATTTTTAGCTATTAATTTCAAACTTAAAATTTTAAACTCTAATTATTTGTCAAACATAGACATAGCCTTATCCAAGATTTATATTCACAATATTAATTATATTATGTTAGATACAGATTTTTTCATGCAATTCTTGTAGTTCAATTCCCCACCCTGCCCTTATCCCTCCCCTTTGTCTCTTTGTAATTTGTGTGGCCATGGGTTTACCATTCTTTCTTTGGCTTCGACTCCTCAAGGAGAAATAAAAACAAAAAGAAAATTCTTGTAGTCACGCAATAATTTGTTTTATCATGCTTGTTATAAATATTCTCTGTTTTTATCTCCTAAGGAATATCTAAGTACTCCATCCATCCCACTAATTACGTCTCAACTTTCCTTTTTAATCCATCTCATTGCAATTGTCACATTTAATTTTTAAAAAATAATTGAATACTTTAATTGCTAAACTCACTCCCATCATATCATATTAATAAATAAATATACTAAAATTACAAACACACAACTATCATATCACACATAAATAAATCAATTAAAAATGCAAACTCATTACAATCACATCACATCAATCCTTAATTTATCCTCACTTTAAACACTAATTTATCCCTACATTAAATACTAATTATTCCTACATAAAATACTGTGTCAAAAATTTTTGGGACACAGTTAGTTTGAACGGAGGGAGTAATAAATATCCACTATTTTATTTTATTTTTGTTTTCTAAATCTCCTATAGTCATGTATGGGTACGAGTCTTTGTGTATTCAGAAATATGCTTTGGGATATGTAAGCTTTCATTGCCCACAAAAATATTGATGGATTAGTCTTAGTTCCAATATGACTTGAGAATACCCGGTACAAGCCAAAAACAAAAAAAACAAAAAAGAAATTAACATGCATGTGGGTGGTAAACACCTATAATCAAGTCTAAATCCCTATTGGTCATCTGTACTTTAAAGATTTTGGGCTTCAAAAACCGTAGGGTGGCAACAAGTTGACAAAATGACAACACATTAATAGGCAAAGGTCCCATTAGGGTTTCAAGGGATCTAAGTTGGGCCATGTTAGCAAAAAATGAAATTTCGTACTACTATTTATCTATCTCCCATGTTGAAAAACGTGATGAGATAATGATAGGTGTGATTTTGGCCATGTTAGCAAAAAAATGAAGTTTCGTACTCTGTCTCCCATGTTACTTCCTTTTTCCTTTTTTATTTTCGTGGAGCAAACATGTCCACAGTCCACACAATTAAACAGTACTCCCTCCATCCCGTGAAATGTGAAGCGTTTCTTTCGGACACAGTAATTTATGTAGTGGAGTTTAGTGGTTAAAGTGTTGTGGGTATTTCTATTTAAAATTTTTATGAAATTTCACTTTGTTTATTGTTTAACTTTGAGTTAATATTATGGTAATGATTTAATAAGAAAAAAATATTAAAGTGTGGTATTGTTAGAATCGTCTAGGCGTCTAATTTTAGAATGTATATTTTATATATAATTTTTATTTGTACCCATTTTGAAATATGAAGAATTAAAAAATGTAAGGGATTTGTTTGGAAAAATAAAAGTATATTGGGAATTGTGCACAAAAATTTAAAGTAATTACTTTTAATGAGATTTTGGAAACCATTAAGATTATAATCATATTTATATTAATTTAATTTATCTAAAAAGGGAAATGTGTCTAATTTTGTGGGACAACTAAAAAAAGAACACGTGTCACATTTCGCTGACAGAGGGAGCACATGGTACAGTGGCCTAGGTATTTCAGGAAATATTGCTGGAATGGTCCTCTAAGTTCACCTTATTGTTGTAATAATCCCTCTTAATTATTTGTTCTTAACCTGCACTTCTTTTATATTGGCTAAATATGAACAAAATGGTCATCCCGTCATTACATTAATAACAGAACTACGAAAATTTTGCACAGGTGTTGACTTGGCAGCACCATCCACTGCCACATCAGCATGAATTGTCATGAGGGGGTGCATGGGATGGATTGGGCTAAGATTAACATAGTTACCGGATGGATTGGGTTAATTCATTTTTTTCTGGGATAGTTTGGAAAAAAATAAAGAAAATTATGGGACGATTAGGGTTTTTTTCCGATATAGGCTGCGATTAAGCTGGATCAATAAATCATGCTTTGTTATTTTTAATTTTCTCAAGCTTTTTAATTTTCCGTTGTGCATGAGTTAATTGGTCGGTGATCTAAGAAATTTTGGAATAAAAAGTTAGCACAAACAAGTAAAGACTCACGAGTCAGCACTCACAAACAACCATCTTGAGCTTACAATAATAATTATTCTTGAGACTGCGACCGCCATCCTAACTCCAGCATTAGTATGATATTATTCGCTTTGGGTAGTGCTTTCACAATTTTGACTCTGGACACCCAAAAGGCCTCACACTAATGGAGTTAGGTGGTTTCTTATATTTTCATATTCTACCGATGTGGGACATGGGTTTACTACTCAACAATCCTCCCCTCAAACCGAGAACCACGGACCATGTGCCTTCCCC
Source organism: Hygrophila difformis (assembly GCA_030278955.1). Classification (NCBI taxonomy): domain Eukaryota; kingdom Viridiplantae; phylum Streptophyta; class Magnoliopsida; order Lamiales; family Acanthaceae; genus Hygrophila; species Hygrophila difformis. The sequence goes on from JAOANR010000005.1 coordinate 21,191,886, forward strand.
CGAGCGATAATCAAATTGATCCGTCAAATCATCTTGCTCGCCTCTCCAACCAATGGAATACGCCGCCTAACCACCACAATATCAGGAGGATTTCAACACAAGGCACCGAAAAATGGATCCCAATTGCGAGGGCCCAAAGTGAGGGCCTCCCATACACGCAGTCTACCACTGAGTCTGCTACCGACTCAAACCTCGAACCTAGGCTCTGATACCACTTTTGGGACAGCGATCACAACTTAACTCCGACATTAGTATGATATTATCCCTTTGGACAGAGCCCTCACGGAGCTTGGAATACCTTATATGCAACGCAAACATTTCCTTCTATTCCCGATGTGGGACAGGGTTTGCACCCAACAATCCTCCCCTCAAACCCCGCCTGACAATCATCAATATCAAGGGGACTGTCGACACAAGGCACCACATGCACAAGGAACACAAGGTTAATTGTGAGGGACCGAGGGACAAATTGAGGGGCTTCCCACATATTGCTAAGTCTACCACTGACTCGGTCTTCGAACCAAGCTCTGATGCTACCATTGGAGATCAGTACCACCACCATAACTAGAACATTAGTCTATTGTCCACTTTGGGCATAACCCTCACGGTTTCGTATTTGCGCACAACCAAAATGCATCATACTAATGGAATTAGGTAGACTCTTATTTAAAGTTACATTTCCCTATTTTTCCAATGTGGGACATGGATTTGCTACCCAACAATTCTTTTAAATGGAAGACCAAATCATTGCCTTAGTTCTATCATGTGACAAAGTGATATATATTTATATATATAATCCCACCGTCCCAGTATACTTGTCTTGTTTGATTTTTTGACACTATTCATTGTTTAACTTTGACTCAACATTTTCTTTTTAGACTAAATCATATTAATGCACTGAAAAAGTCTTACAAACACCGAGATCACACCAAACATCAAAACCTACAAGTATGCACTGGATCAACACATACAATTTGTTCCTGCCCCTCCATACTAACAGCAACATACCCCAAATATTACAATCAAACTTCCATTCTATTAGTACCTGCATCGCCTAATTTTGCCCAGTGGTCGGCCAAGGAATTCTTTCTCGAAGGATGTGTTGTATCTTTACAGCTCCTGCAAAACTGAATACTAACGAAATTGTGGCCATAAAGTGATGAAGCCTCCGATCCAAAGAACGGACATCAGATTTTGAACATTATTGCATGTGTATATTTGAAAAAACAATAGTCAAGTTGGATCTTGTTAGAATCGTAAAATTATGTAGTTCTAAAATATATATTTTACATAATTTTTTGTTGATCATAGTTTGAGTCTTTGAGATATTAACGATTGAAAATGTGCATCGGATTGTGTGCAGAATGGAAATAAAACATGTTAAATTGGACGGAAGGAGCATATTATATGTTATTCCATTCCAAAAGGTAATGAAATATTATAGAAAATGTGGAAGTACGAGGGAATTTGCTTGATATTTACATAATATTATGGTCGCAATGCATCTACCAATCTACGAGGCTATTTATGTACATCTGTTAAGTTGTGTGGAGAATAATAATATTTAGTTTATTTTAGACAATTGTTAGTTTTATTTGAAATGTAGTGCCTGTTCTTTAAGCTTTCTTATAGGATCTCTCTTTGTTTTTCTTTTCTTATAAAAAATAGATAACAAATGCGATATGCCAAATCATTTATAAAATGTTTATATAAACCCAGGATAAAATCAATTTTAGTTTATAAATGCTTTGAATCAATATGCATTATGGTTTTTGTTTAGTTGAATTAATTTGTTAGACTCTCACTGTGTTGGTTTCTTGGTGCTGCTCCATTTAATTTTTTACTTGTAATGTGCTAATAATCTGTTTTTGCAATAATTTGTCTCTTATTTTGGCTCTTGTAATGTGCTAAATGGTTTCTTGGTTTCATTATGATGTCTGTGTGTGTTATCACTATTTTTTTTGATTGAAACAGATTGTTATTTGGTGCATACTGGTGTCATGTAACTCTGTATGTTCACAGCCATCTAAAAATAGGAAATATATATATATATATATATATATATATATATATATATATATATATATCGGATCTTGGATCGGGTTGGGTCGGGTTTGGGTGGGTTTAGACTATTTATATTTAACTTTTTGGGGTCTGCGGGTCTCGGTCGGTTATGTTCGGGTCTAAAGAAGTAATACATCGGGTTGGGTCGGTTCTATGCACTATAAGAATTTTTTGTTTTAGTGACCGAAAACTTTTAGTAAAATTCGTTTCCGAAAGAGGTAAGCGAACGAGTTTACGATCAAAATTCATTAACAACGAATTCAATTTTAGCAATCGAAATTCGTCAATCTGGAATCTTTTATTGCAATGAACATTAGTTTTACCACAAAAACACCTGGGATTGCAATTGAAATAGGCCTTCGCAAACTGGGCTTCAATTTAGTGGCTAGTGATGATGTGATATAAATTTTTGTAGAAATCATGATAAACTTATAATGTAAAACGTGGAAGGATAATGGGAGGTCTATGTTTGGCCATGTCAGCAAAAAAATACTCTCTCTGTCCCATTTGAAGTGTCTCACTTTCCTTTTTCGTCCGTCCCAACACTTTGTCTCATTTCCTCTTTGGGAAATAATTAAATATTTAATCACCAACCTACCCATCACATCATATCAATAAATAAATACATTATAATTTCAAACTCATTACCATTAATAAATTCAAACCCACAACCATCACATCATTCATAAATAAATTAATAAAAATATTCAAACCCCTTACAATCACATCACGTCAATTCCTAATTTACCCTTACTTTAAACACTAACCTACCCCTACAATATATACTAATTATCTCCACATAAAATACCGTGCCCAAAAGTTTTGAGACACTTCAAATGGGACGGAGGGAGTAATATTTTCTATTTACATATTTAATTGATTATCTCCCATGTTAAAGTTTGTTTGTTTGGGTAGAAAAAAGAATAGATAAGTCAGTCAGAGAAAGAGAATGAGAAGCAGAAATCAAAATTTAAAATAAAGCAACTCAAATAGTTATTTGAATGGATAGTATTAAAGGTTGTTTTAGTGAAATGACTATATAAGAGATTTAGCTGCTGAATATCAATTATTATACTAAATATATTTTTGTTCTTTGATTATTTATATATTTGTGTTGTACATTATTTATAAACTCATGTGGTTTATGTTTATTTACAAGTAGTGATTCGCTAGAGCCTATGTTGAGACCATATGTTTTCTCTGGGAATCGGTATAGTGATGTCTATGTTTTGATATTACAATTTACAAAATAAATAAACCATTTTTAAGGACGCGGACCAGTGAATGAGATTATAGACTAAAATATGGCTTATTGTATGGCATAGGTGTATTTATGTCTTTGCAAAATTGACAGTGTTTTAGATTTTGTAAAAAAATCCCTCAGTTTTTTATGCCGAAGTTTTATTTCCCCTTTTTTTTGTCATTGTTTACTCTTACGCATAAATGACGTATTTATTGGTCATTTAGTTTAGAGCTGAAAGATTCATTTGATTTTCTTAACAACATGTTACTTATATTGATGAAATGATGGAATTCTTGGCACACATTTGTTCTTAATTTTGAATATTTGTTAAATGATTAATTTTTTTTTCCGGACAAAGTTAATTATTTTAGATGAATTCAAAGATGAAATGGTATTTCCAAGTGGTGACATTTGGCTCTCGCAATAAAATCTTCTGGTGGGTGGCTTTGAGTGGTGATGTGAGACTTCCATATACTTTTGCCATGTTTAAATATCAACTTATAAATCTCTAATTATCTAATTGTAGAAGAATGGGGCTCTCTAAATGAGTCTTTATCTATCATATTTATTGCATCTCAATACTACACACATCCATATATCGTATTATAAATTTATATTATCCCGTATGTAGCAGTAGCTGAAAATGACTATAGTTTTTGTATACTGTATTAAAATTACTGAAAAAACGTCCATTTAAATAAGAATATTTATAATTCAGTTCATCTCAATTTATTTATAAATTGTCTAAAAAATCCAAAATATATTAAAAATATTTATTTTCTTAATTGATAAATTTAAAATTATTATGTAATTCATAATTTAATTACTTTGTTTATATTATAAATCAAGTATACTATTAAAAATTATATTATTATTTAAATTTTTTTCTTACTTAATTCCAATCATTATTTTTTTATTTCGATTATTTAATTCTTTTTATACTATGACATTTTTATATTTTACTATCCAAAGTCACTTCTCCTTCTTCCAAAAACAAACCGCTACCTACTTTAAGATAAATCAAATTTTAGCTTTCACATCTCTTTTCGCACTTCACAAAAGCCTAAACAAACAGCAATACATATTTGAAAGGAAAACAAATGGAAAAAGAAAAAGTCAAAACTGGAAAAAAAAAAAAAAAAAAAAAAAAAAAAAAAAAAAGAAAAAATTAAAAACATTTTCTTAGATGTTGCTAGGAGGTGTAGCTAGCTAATAATCTGATGATAAGCAGTGTCCAAATAATCTGTGTGGTCTAAAGTAGCCTGTTTAAAACATGCACTATTGCCTATTTGAGGAAATATTGCTGGAGTGGTCCTGTAACTTCATTTTATTGTTGAAATGATCCTTAAATTACTTGTTCTCACCTACTTCTTAGAACCTGCTCTATTTTTTAATTTTTTTCCGCCCATAATTGAGCCATTTTTTTTTTGGAGGAGCCATTGAAGCCTGTGAAATGGGTGGTGTGAAAATGGTCTTTTTCTTGTTGTGAAAGGGAATAAAAGGGAGGGATAGGGGCGGTGGGGAATCGAACCTCCAACCTTCCGTTGGAAACTTAGGAACATAACCACTTGGGCTAAGTCCTCATCCCCAATTGAGCCATTCTATCTGACAAATTTTAATGGATGATTATTTATTCACGCGTTTCTCCGTTTAATAGTCATTTAAAATTTTTATCATAATCAGCTTAATTATCCTCAAAGTTCAATTTAACGATCAAAGTATGCATGTACTTGGTAATGGATCGTAAAAATTTGTTGATTAATGCTCAAAATTCAATTTAACCATCAAGATATCTACTTATGGTAACAAAAGCCTCTCATCTATAAAGAGAACGAGCTCATTTATATGGTGACTAAACCATTCCATCGAATTCAAGAAGCCTCTGCAAACACAGAAAAATAGTCACTACATACATTTTATTCCCTAATAGAGAAAATGCTTATCCAAGTTTCATGCTTGATAGCTTTATGTTTTACTTTTACCACTATAATTTTTTTGAAATGGTTGAGCTCCATGCGAAAAAGATCTCCCCCTCTTCCTCCAGGGCCAACTGGCTACCCTATAATCGGTTGCTTCCCTCAAATGGTGATGAACAAGCCAGCATTTAGATGGATCCACCAAGTCATGCACGAAATGAAAACCGAAATAGCTTGTTTTCGCCTTGGCAACTCCCTTATCATCCCTGTTAGCTCTCCCGAACTAGCGTGTGAGTTCCTAAAGAAGCACGATTCGATATTTTCAATGAGGCCTTCAGTGACCTCAACAAAAGTACTTAGCAGTGTTTACCCGACAAGCATTTTTCTTTCTTCGTATGGTGATCGGTGGAAGAAGATGAAGAGGGTTCTTGCCTCAGAGGTGCTCTCAACATCCATGCTCCAACAATTCCATGATAAAAGGCGCGCTGAAGGAGATGAACTTGCACGATATGTCTACAATCAATGCCAAAGCCCACTCAACAATGGGCTCGTGAACGTGAGAACAATCTCCAGATTCTATTGTAGCAACATCATCAAGAAAATGTTTTTCAATAAGAGGTTTTTTGGCGTTGGAGTAGAGGATGGTGGCCCTGGAATCGAAGATAGAGAACACATGGATGCGACGTTCACAACCCTCTCGTATCTCTATGGTTTCGCTATTGGTGATTTTCTTCCATGGTTGGAAGTGTTTGATTTTGATGGGCATAAGAAAAAAATTTCTGATGCTATCAACATTATGAAGAAATACCAAGATCCAGAAATTGACGAAAGGGTTAAAATGTGGAAGCAGGGCATTCGAAAATCAGAAGAGGACATCCTCGACAGATTGATCAACCTCAAGGGCGGCCCAAACAATAATCCTCTGCTGACAAGTGATGAAATCAAATCACTAATCAATGTAAGGAATCACTCCATGTTCAATACATTTTGGTGTTCTTTCCTTATTACAAATTGTACACAATTGCTTTTATTCTTGTCACCTAGTATATAATTCTGTTTTTGTAAGGAAAAAATGGGTATATATTCCTTGGGCAATTTATTGAATTTCATTGATAAAATTGACAGGAAATATTGCTGGCAAGCATTGATAATCCATCAAACACAGTTGAGTGGTCTCTTGGAGAGATGATAAACGAACCGAGCATCCTTGAGAAGGCGTGTAACGAATTGGATCGAGTCGTGGGCAGGGACAGGTTAGTCGAAGAATCAGATCTTCCCGAGTTGAACTATATCAAAGCTTGTGCTAAGGAGTCTCTAAGGATGCACCCTATGGCTCCCTTCAACCTCCCACATGCATCTTTGGAGGATGTTATTGTGGGTGGCTACCTTATCCCGAAAGGTAGCCAAGTACTACTGAGTCGTGCCGGCCTTGGTTGCAATCCTAGGGTTTGGAAAGAACCGTTGAAGTACAACCCTGACCGGCATATTTATGATGATCTGGGAACAGGAGAGGTAGTGCTTGGAGACCCAAACTTGCAAATGCTGTCGTTTAGTACTGGACGACGTGGCTGTCCAGGAGTCGCGCTTGGCTCAACCTTAACGTGCTTGCTTTTGGCTAGGCTTATCCAAGGGTTTCACTGGAGAGCGCCATCACATGGACCGGGAACCATCGACTTGACTGAGTCCGACAATCTTTTGATGAAGAACCCTTTGGTTGCACATGCTGAACCACGATTGGAACCAAATGTTTATCAGCAAACCTACCGATGAAACAACTTGCATTTTTATCGTGTGCACTCAATAGATGTTTTTGGTGACGCCTCTAGGGAGTCAAAAATAAAAAGATAAATAAATAAATGAAAATAACATTGCGGAACTTTTTGTTTGTTTGGTTTTGTAGTATGGATGTGTTATGTCATGCCTTGTTTAAGCGGCTATAGTCCCATATACTGCAATAATTTTTTATTTTATGTGGTTGTGCCACTTGTATATACAGAGATTAATATTAAAACAGGTGAATGTGAGGGCATATTTAAGATCTTCGGGCACTAAAAACTGGCTATTTAAATTAGTCAACACACGAGTACGGGAATAAATATCACTGTAGTTCGCTAAGTTTGTCCATTAGCAAATTTGGTATTCAATCTTTTTTAAACAAAACACTAAAATAGTCAACGTTAGTAAGCAAAATTTACTATAAATATGTGTAATACTATAATAAGAAATCAGAAGAAGGCTGCATTGGGAAAAAACCCAACGTTTAGCGATTAAGTTTTAAAATTATATATTAATGTTGGCTTAAAATTATATACTACTTCCGTTTCTTTTTAAGTGTTAAGTTTCTCCTCTGCACATTTGTCAATGCACATTTTAAACTATTAATAACTCAAATTCGTTACAAGTGCAAATTCTAAAAATTTGATATTGAAAAACTACAAGATGAGACGAATCCAACAAGATCTCACTTGACTATATTTTTTTCTTGTATAACTATAAGATAAATAGAAGTCAAAGTATTACAATGAACAGTAAGAAAAGTCAAAACGTAACACTTATTTAGAAACAGAGGGAGTATAAAATAAACCTTATTTTCAGTAATTGTCAAATTTCAACCTCTAAATTCTATGCTCTAAACTCCGAATGCTCCTCATCTGAACGTTTAGCTTTTCAAAATTCAAATTCTAAAAAGTCTAATTATTTCCCAAAGATGGCCGAAATATTGTTAGTACGAGGATAAGAAATAATAATTAATGGATGAAGTTCGGACCAAAAGTGTGCCAACAACAGCTCGATAAGGGAACATCATTTTACGATATTATTACTTTCAAGTGATGAAAAATCTCTTCGCTTCGTGTTATTTATTTATCATGTTTTTTTAAGTATTTTTTGTGTAGTCACTAAAGGGTCGTGTTGCCCGCATACATACCTCATACGACTTCTACTTGCCAAAAGTTGACAAGATCGCCGCTATCCATGCATGGCCAATGTTCTATAACCAATTGAAGATTTAGAAATTTTTTCAAGCCGTGCCACCAAAATGGATCATAATTAATTCAAATTGAATGGTAGTTAAAACACAAAAACATGGAAAGAAAAGATAAAAGAGAATTGGAAATGGGTACAGTTATGGTGCAATCACAAAAAACAGCAGCACATCAAGGCACCAATCTCAACCGTTTCTTTAAAATCCAACAGTTCAAAATGTAAAAGGATAAATTGTCCAAAATTATTTATAATGTCAAGTCGCTGAAAAATACACACAATGGTATCGCTGAAAAATACTATATATGTTGCTGAAGTACACACAGCTTGTCGCTAAAATACACTTAGCTCGTCGCTTAAAATATAATAAACCAAAGAATTGGGATTCCAACTTTTATGAAGCCGCTGAAATGTACAATATCAAGCCGCTGAAAAATATTATATCTTGTCGCTGAAATATACTATAAAGCATCGCTGAAATATACTATACTACGTCGCTTAAAATATATGGAAGGCGAGCTGAAAACAATATGCATGTCGCTGAAATCAACGAATCGCTGAAAAGTACATACGTTGTCGCTGAAATGTACTAAAGTATATTTTGGAGTAATATAGCAAAATTACCCTTTTACCCTTCCAGTTCATCTCAACCGTTGATTTTAAAACTTAATCAACGCTGGGGAGTTTTCGCAGTACATCATGTCAATCCTCTTAGTCGCACCCTAACAATGGCCATTGGAAATAGTGGTGTCACTACAAAACCTAAATGGGTGTACAAAACCAAAAATAAATTTTAAGTTCAATAATATAGTAATTTCATCAATTTGAATCGTGTCACTACAAAAATAAGTGGGTATGGACTATGGACTTAACCAAATATATATATATATATATATATATATATAAAACAAAAAGTTTACAATAATAATTTTATCAATATAAGTGGTATCATGTGCCCATGTAAATAAATCTGCACATGTGTACAGTACGTCAGTACCTTATTGGCATGTGTGCATCTCCGCGCATGTATTGTGCTAGAAATTTTGATAGGTATATACTCCCTCCGTTTTTTTATATCTTCACCATTTCAATAGTTGACACTATTTATTAAGTAACTTTGATTCAATATTTTAGCACAATTGTGTAAGATAAAACATAGTCAATTGAGATCTTGTTGGATTCGTCTAATCGCGTAGTTTTATAACATCAATTTTTTATAATTTTTACTTATATATAATTTTAGTTATTAATGATTAAAAACTTGTATTGGATTGCGTGCAGTGAAGAAGTGGAGAAGTTAAAAAAAAACGGAGGGAGTATAACACAATCACAACTTTATTGGTTTCTTTTTAAGTGTAATACTTTTTTTTTATGTGTTTTATAATAAATGTTACATTACCATACATAGAATGCTTTTAAAGGTATAAAACTTTCAATAAAGTCCTTTTGTTCCTTACATTAAATCCTGTGCCAGTTCCTATACACTTATTTTGAAACGGACGAAGTACTAATTAACACCATGAGTTAAGCGAAAAACTCAAACTAGGAAAAATCACGAATACCAGCTTCCACCATATATAATTGGAGTAGAATATACAACTTTCAAACCTCTCAACAAAAACCTAGTCTCCCAGTACTTATTTGTTTTTTTTTTTTTTTTCTCAACAACCTATATATGCTAGGAAATTGAGATGGGAGCATATGCCACACAAATTATAAAAGGATAAATGAGGGATATAATTATATCCCCTATTTGTCAATTCTATCCCCCATTTGTCCATTTGTAATTTGTGTGGCATATGAAGTCCGGATATTAAACCCACAACCTAAATGTTAGAAACAAAAATGTGGTATATTTTCTTCCTAACACTTAACAAATCGAATTTCAATACAGAATCCTATATATAGTCATCCAGTATTTTCAAATTCGATTCATACTCCTAACATATTGTCCACTGTGAGGGAATGTGAAATCGGCCCAGTGGTTATGTACTCGGACTTCTAACCTTATGGCTGGCGGTCTCCCTTTTACTCCTTAAAAAAGTGGCATGGCCTCCCATCACCATTTCTCTGGCTTCAGCCCTAAAGAAAAAAAAAAAAAAAAAAAAAAAAAAAAAACGAATTGTCAACTATGCGGAAGCTCGTCTAGAGCATATTTGATGTGAGGCGAAGAATTACATTTACAATCCTTACCTTATTCATTGTGTGGAGGCCATTTCACAAATTGTAAATCTTTTGGTTTTACTCGATAGTTATTTTATTCGTTGTATAATTCTTGGTCACTGCTGTATGTCGGAAAAATGTTTGTCATCTTTTATAGGTGTCATTTTTGTAGTGTAAGTGATTGAAGTGATATATACATTACATATAACCTTTTTTAAAATAAATAAATAAATAAATAATGAACAATAATGTAAAACGTGGAAGGAAAATGTGTTGGGAATTCACCAAACACTTCACAAGTTCAAAATTTGCAGCGGACAAACAATTCCCAAGTTGTTAGAATTTCGCAGGAACATTAACAAAAACAAGCAAACAATGAACACAAGGATTTACGTGGAAAACCCTTCCAATTCGAAAGGTAAAAACCACGAGGCTCTTGAGCCTATCTCAAATCCACTATCACCAAAGGAGATTACACCAAAGTCTGCTCAAATCACAACAAAAGATGTGGCCTTACAACAACACAAAGTCACCACAATCTCAACTCCACCAAGAACACCAAATCGGAAAATAAGAACTCAAAACTGCAGCCCCGAACAGAAAATTATACAAAAATTTCTAACCGTTGAAATTCGATTTCCACCGTACAAAATCAAGAACAAGATGTCCCGCACCTGCTGTAAAAATTTCAACCCGATCGGACAAGGTTTGGTGTGCCGATTGGCCGGAAATCAGAATCTGGACGGAGTCCCCTGGTTGCTGCGTTTTTCTTCCTGCTGCTGCTATTTTCCTTCTCTGTTTGGCTATTATGTGGCGTCAATAATTTTGCCAGCTTCACTCATCAATTAAATGCCGTGTCTGTCTCTATTGTAATAATGAAGGGCTGCCCATCTCATTTAATTTTGTTGACTTTGGGTAATAGTTGGGAGGACCCCAACAAATCTCCCCCTCCTCCCGACTATGTGGAGGAACTTGTCATCCCGACAAGTGAGCAACAAAATTCAAATTTCCATCTTGGTACACATTTCGTAAGCATATCAGCTCCATTCTCATCTGTATGTACCTTCTCAAGGTATATCGACTTCTCATCCAACACGTCACGCAACCAATGATATCTCGTATCAATGTGTTTAGACTTTGAATGAAAACTAGGATGTTTACTAAGATGGATAGCACTTTGATTGTCACAAAATAAGGCATACCTCTCTTGAGCATAGCCAAGCTCGTTGAGAAATTTCTTCACCCAAAGCAGCTCCTTGCACGCTTCAGTAGCTGCAATAAATTCAGCTTCAGTTGTTGACAATGCAACACATTTCTGCCTTCTAGACTGCCAAGAGATTGCTCCCCCTGCAAAGACAATCACATAACCTGAAGTGGATTTGCGAGTATCAATATCACCCGCCATATCAGCATCAGTGAAAACCACGAAGAACTAAATCTTCACTTCCAAAACAGAGTTTCAAATCTGATGTACCACGAAGATATCTCAAGATCCACTTCACAGCTTTCCAATGTTCTCTTCCAGGATTTGAGAGAAAACGACTTACAGTGCTCACACCATGGGCTATATCAGGCCTTGTACATACCATTGCATACATCAAACTTCCAACTGCTGATGAATAGGGAACATTTTCCATATCTTTCTTCTCTTCTTCAGTTGAAGGACATTGAGAAACACTCAATTTCATGTGTGTTGCCAATGGAGTACTAACAGGCTTAGCATTTTCCATATGAAACCTTTGAAGCACCTTCTGAATATAATTCTCCTGAGATAGCCAAAGTTTACCAACTTTTCTATCCCTCAAAATTCTTATGCCAAGAATTTGATTTGCAGCTCCCAAATCTTTCATAGAAAAGCACTTGCTCAACTCTTGCTTCAGCTCCCTAATTCTTGAAATACTCTGACCAACAATTAACATGTCGTCAACATAGAGCAGCAAGATAATGAAATCATTTTCAGAATACCTCTGCACAAATACACAATGATCAGAATTGAGCTTTCGATAACCATGTTGTTGCATCACTGACTCAAACTTCTTGTACCATTGTCGAGGAGCTTGTTTCAAACCATACAAGCTCTTTTTCAATTTGCAGACATAATCTTCTTTGCCCTGCACTTGAAATCCCTCAGGTTGCTCCATATAGATATCTTCATCTAAATCACCATGAAGAAATGCTGTCTTCACATCCATTTGTTCGATTTCCAAGTCAAGACTTGCAGCCATCGCTAACACAGATCGAATAGAAGACAATTTAACTACTGGAGAAAAGATTTCATCAAAATCAATTCCTTTTCTCTGCTCGAAGCCTTTAACCACCAACCTTGCTTTATACTTTGGTGTCAAAGAACCTTGTTCTTGCTTCAGCCTGTAAACCCACTTATTTTTCAGGGCTCTTTTTCCTTTTGGTAATTTCACCAACTCAAATGTATCATTATCATAAAGAGACTCCATCTCATCATTCATAGCATGCAACCAATGCTCTTTATCCACACTCTCAATTGCTTCATCAAAGCATTCAGGTTCTCCTTCATCAGTCAAAAGGACATATTCACTAGGTGAATATCTAGTAGACTGTTGTCTATCTCTTGTAGATCTCCTGAGAGGAACCTGTTGAGTATGATCAAAACCATCATTGTCACCATCCATAGCGTGTTGTGCACCATCACCATGATCATCATCTGTCTGATCTTGTTGCATATCCTGTTCTTCTGTATCATCTCCAGCTGGCGATCGTGTTATAGGAACTGGCTCAACATCTACAAAGTCATCTTGAGCATGAGAGTCAGATTTCTTCAAATCTTCAATTGTCTGATTTTCCATAAACACAACATCACGACTTCTTACGAGCTTCTTTGTAGCTGGATCATACAATCTATAGCCAAACTCATCTTGACCATAGCCCAAAAAGATGCACGGTTTGCTTTTCACATCAAGCTTTGATCTCTCATCTTTTGGAACATGAACATAGGCCTTGCAACCAAAGACTCTTAAATGATCATATGATGAACTTTTACCTTTCCAAACTGCATCTGGAACATCTCCATTAAGAGCAACTGTGGGAGTCAAATTTATCACATGTGTAGCTGTCAATAAAGCTTCACCCCAAAAGGTCTTAGGAAGTTTTGACTCTGCCAGAAGACATCGAACTCTCTCCAATAATGTTCGATTCATTCTCTCAGCTAACCCATTCAACTGAGGTGTCTTTGGAGGTGTCTTTTGATGTCGAATCCCCTGTTTCCTGCAATAATCCTCAAATGGTCCACGATACTCTCCCCCATTATCAGTACGGATGCACTTCAACTTTCTTCCAGTTTGCCTTTCAACTAGAGCATGGAAATCCTTGAACTTATCAAGTACTTGATCCTTTGATCTCAACACATAGACCCATAGCTTCCTGGAATGATCATCAATAAATGTCACAAAATAAGATGCACCACTAAATGAGTGTACCTTCAACGGACCGAAGACATCTGAATGCACCAAGTCCAATAAATTCTGCATTCGTCGAGGTTGGTGAGTCTTGAATGAAACTCGGTGTTGCTTTCCTGCAAAACAATGTGGACATTTCTCCAAATTTGCATTATTCAATCCAGAAATGGCATTTTTTTCTCACCAGAGTTTCGAGGCCTTTAGCACTTATGTGACTCAACCGTCTGTGCCATAATTCAGGGGAATTCTGCTTCTCCACCAGGTTCACAGCATCACTGGAAACTGAAGCTTGCAACGAATATAAGTTTGATCTCAGTATTTTACCTTTAGCAACCACAAGAGATCCTTTATTCAGTTTCCATATACCATCACAGAAATTATTTCCATAACCATCTTTATCAAGTCTCCCAACAGAAATCAGATTCATACGAATATCCGGTGCATGTCTGACATCCTTCAATCGCAATGTAGATCCATTGGCTATCTTCAAATAAATATCACCTGTGCCCACAACTTCAGATATACCATTATTTCCCATCCTTAATGAACCATACTTACCAGCATTGTAAGTAGAAAAGAAATCCCTTCTTGATGTGACATGGACTGCAGCACCTGTATCAGCAAACCAACTAACATCAGAGGAAATTGTATTCACTGCATTTTCATCAAAGACAACAACGAGATCATCTTTTGTAGTCGTGGCAACATGACTGGCATCATCAGACTTTCCTGCACCTGCATTCCTGTTATCATTCTTCCACTTGAAGCAATATTTCTGGATATGACCCTTCTTGTGACAGTAGTGACACTCAACATTCTTATATCGAGATTTGGATTTGCTCCTTTGTCTGCCCTTATCAACATTTCTGGTTTTCTGTCTCCCCCTATTCTCTGCAACGAACAACTCATTCTGTGAAGATGATGAACCTTGAGTTTTTCTCCTCATCTCCTCATTCATAATTCCACTTTTGGCATAATCAAGAGTCATTGCACCATCAGGAGCAGAATTAGTGTGTGACACCCTGAATGTCTCCCACTTATCAGGCAAAGTATTCAGCAACCATAATCCAAGAATCTCATCATCAAATTTCACTCCAACATTTGACAATTGATCCAATAACCCCTGGAACTCATTCACATGGTCAGCGATAGGAACATCTTCCTTATATCTCAATTGTATCAATTGTTTCAGCAAAAATAACTTATTATTCCCCGTCTTTGAAGCATAAAGCTTTTCAAGCTTATCCCACAATGTCTTAGCATGCGTCTCATTAGCAACCAAATTTAACACATTATCATCGACCCACTGTCGAATAAAACCACACACTTGTTGATGCTCAAAAGCCCAATCCTCATCCGATTTAGATTCTGGCTTCGAAGTAGCAAACACAGGTAGATGCAAACTTTTTACAAATAGAAGATCTTTCATCTTCCCCTGCCATTTGTGATAATTCATCCCATTCAACGAAATCATCCGGCTTGTGTTAATTTCCATAATTCTAACAACAACAACAAATGCTCTGATACCACTCTGTTGGGAATTCACCAAACACTTCACAAGTTCAAAATTTGCAGCGGACAAACAATTCCCAAGTTGTTAGAATTTCGCAGGAACATTAACAAAAACATGCAAACAATGAACACAAGGATTTACGTGGAAAACCCTTCCAATTCGAAAGGTAAAAACCACGAGGCTCTTGAGCCTATCTCAAATCCACTATCACCAAAGGAGATTACACCAAAGTCTGCTCAAATCACAACAAAAGATGTGGCCTTACAACAACACAAAGTCACCACAATCTCAACTCCACCAAGAACACCAAATCGGAAAATAAGAACTCAAAACTGCAGCCCCGAACAGAAAATTATACAAAAATTTCTAACCGTTGAAATTCGATTTCCACCGTACAAAATCAAGAACAAGATGTCCCGCACCTGCTGTAAAAATTTCAACCCGATCGGACAAGGTTTGGTGTGCCGATTGGCCGGAAATCAGAATCTGGACGGAGTCCCCTGGTTGCTGCGTTTTTCTTCCTGCTGCTGCTATTTTCCTTCTCTGTTTGGCTATTATGTGGCGTCAATAATTTTGCCAGCTTCACTCATCAATTAAATGCCGTGTCTGTCTCTATTGTAATAATGAAGGGCTGCCCATCTCATTTAATTTTGTTGACTTTGGGTAATAGTTGGGAGGACCCCAACAAAATGGAAGGTGTATATTTGGCCATGTTAATAAAAAGTAATAACATTTTGCATTATATATTTCTCATGTTATTTTCAGGTACCGTGAAGCAAACAGGATCCACACACACAGATCTAGCTTTGTATGGACTGGTCACCTAATCACATCTTCACTTTAAAAGGATTGGAAAAATAAAAAATAAAACTAATGTTCTCATAGTTTTGTTCGTTTTCCCAAGTCATCCCATAAAAAATGAATTAACACAATCCATCCGGTACCTATGCTAACTTTCGCCCAATCCAACCCACTCACCCCTAATGACGATTGATGCTGATGTGGCACAGATTAGTGTGTCTAATGATAATTAATGCAGACGTGTCAGCAGATTAATGCGCTTAATGTAGTTGACGTGGCAGCACCATCTGTTGCCACATCAACATTAATCGTCATTAGGGGTGGATGGGATGGATTGGGCGAACATTAGCACAGTTACCGTATGATTTGGTTAATTGATTTTTTATGTGATGGTTTAGAAAAACGAATAAAATGGGACCGTTGGGGTTTTTTCATCCTATAGAATTAATATGTGTGATGATATAACAATAATTAAACAAAGTGAACATGATTAAGTTTTGGCCCTAACATATTTCGTAACCAATTAAATTAAATTAAAACATAATTAAATAAATATTAGTTTTTTAACATGTGAAATTTTCATTCCCACATATACAAAAGCAGACCACATATTATTTTAAATATTAAAGAAATTATTTTGAGTATTTTAAATGAATTATATGACAAAGATTATTGATATTTAAATCGCGACAAATGAGCAAATCAAATCACACTACATCGTGCGTAAGGTGATGAAATTTTTAGTGGACAAACAATGAAGGCTTTTAATTTAAAAATGACGGACCCACGTGCTATATGGATTAATAAAAGAGCCACATGTCAATAAGTTAAGAAATAACCCCCAAGTACTCTCTCACGAATTGGAGGAACAATCACATACATATTAGCTCTAATGATACAAGCAGCCGCGAAACTATACTTTCATATGAAGGGGCTTGGACCTTCCATAAAATTTACAGTAAATTAGGGATCAAACCCTTTTTAAAATTCTTTTAATTTTTTTAGGTTCTATCCTCAATTTTATTATATTTTGCACCCCATTATATTTGACTCGATTTACCACGCTCTTTGTATATGTTGTCCTACAAATATTATACAGTGTTTACCATATTAATAATATGTGGTTTACCACTGTATTGGTATGTGCTTTACACAGCTACCATATAGTATTTACCAAGTTATTGGTATATATGTGGTTTAGCACAATATACATTATAGTTTACCACATATATATGGTATTCATCACGTTTTTGGTAAGTATTTTTCCACAAATACCTTATGGTATTTATCAGGTTATTCCACAGATAGCATATATGGTACTTACCAAGTCCTGCGTGTTTTTACCACAAATAACATATGGTGTTTACCAGGTTAATGATATGTATGGTTTACCACTGCATTGGTATGTGTTTTACCACAGCTACCATATCGTATTTACCAAGTTATTGGTACATGGTTTAGCACAGTATACCATTATGGTTTACCACAGATACCATATAATATTTACCAAGTTCTTCATATGTGCTTTACCACAAATACCTTATGGTGTCTACCAGGTTATTCATATATATGTGTTTTACCACAATATTGGTATATGCTTTACCAAGTGCTTGGTATGTGGTTTATCAGGTTATTGGTATGTGTCTTGCTTAACTTTCCTAATTAATACATGGGGTCTAATACATATAATGTTTGAAGTGGAGGGACTTTGACTCTTATAATATTTTGGTAATAAATACCGGGCCCTAGTTTTCCCTAAAATCAAATATTGTAATTTTCATGATAGATTTTTAATTATAATGAAACTGAACCCTCTCTTCTTTTTGAATGTTTTTGGTGGTAACCGGACCCTTCCTAACAATCAATTCTGGTTTCGCAACTAGATAGAAGCACGTAGGACGTACAAAAAGAAGTGACTCAGGCGTCTATAAGTATGGCTGTATATACACTACAAGAAAAAACTCATTTAGCGACCGCAATTACCGACCGAACAAATTCCGTCGCTGTTAGCGACCGAAATAGCGACCGAATTTTCAGTTGGTAATTACCGACCGAATTAGCGACCGCATTTTTTCTGTCGCAAATTTGCGACCGAAATGGCGACCGATATGAAATCGATCCCGATTAGCGACCGAATTACCGACCGAACTTTTGGTCGCAAGATTTTTTTCTCCCAATTTTTTTATTTGTTATTATTTGTATAAAAAATATAATTTAGCGACCGATTTACCGACCGAAAATTCTGTTGCTACAATTAGCGACCGAATTACCGACCGAATTTGCGGTCGCTAATTTTTTTCCCCATTATTTTATTATTAGTTTTCTTTATTATTTTTTTATTAAATATTTTTTAATATAATTTAATTTTTGAATGTTATTTCTTTTAATTATTTTATTTATTTTATAATATAATTATTAAATTATATTAATGTTATTTCTTTTAATTATTTTATTTATTTTTCATTTATTTTATAATATCATTATTAAATTATATTTTTATTAATAATAAATATTTATTTAATTTATTATTTATTTTACATTATATTAATTTAATTTTATTAAATTAACTACTTATAGTTTTCATTAATATTAATTCTTTTTTTGCATATCTTTACATTAACTTTTAATTTTATTTAATTAGTGCATTCTACTTTTATTTAATTTATATTTAATCAATATAATAAATAATTATTTATTTAATTAGTTATAATTTAAATTTAATTGTATTATTTTATTTAGTTACCTCTATTTTCAATCATATTTTATACTTTCATTAATTTAATTTCTGAATTTAATTTATTATTTTTAATTAATCTTATATTATTATGAAATTTTATTTTTAGTGTTTGAATGCTTTTATTATTTTACGTAATTACTTTGATTTTAGAATTTAACTTTTTATTTAATTATTACTTTAACTATATATATATATAAACTCATTCCATATGAAGACATGTATTTACGAGTATCCGAGCGGTACACGCGCGAGGTGGAGTATCCGTCCACCCGGGTTCGAAACTGGACTTCAGCAAAAACTTGGATTGGAGATCAAAATATATATGATATGTGGCGCAATATCATTAGCTACCAGTAGAGGTAGCAAGATGGTTAAGGTGAGGGTTGGTGGTGGTGTGGTTGTGGGTTCGAGCCCTTACGACGTCAACATTTTACTCTTGTTTGGGATTTTTGGCTACCGAAAATTCGGTTGCTAATTCGGTCGCGAATATTAGCGACCGAATATTCCCGTCGCCAATTCGGTCGCGAATATCAAAATTTAAAAAAATAAAAAATGTTGACTTTTTTAGAGACCGGATGTTCGGTCGCTGATTCGGTCGTGAATTTTAGCTACCGAAAAGTGCGGTCGCTAATTCGGTCGCAAACTTTCGACCGAAATTTTTTCGCATCGCTGGAAATTTTCCAACCAAGGTTTTACCGACCGAAACATTTCGGTCGCGAATTCGGTCGCTAAATCTGTTAGCAACCGAATTTTGGGGTTTAGCGACCGAATTTTTCGGTCGCTAAAATGGATTTTTCTTGTAGTGGTAGAAATAGGGCTCCTTTCACTGTGTTAAATGATTAATTCTAATGATTCAATAGTAATTACAGGGCTTAAATCATAATATTAGTTATATACTTTTAAATGATTAATTCTAATGATTCAATAGTAATTATAGGGCTTAAATCATAATATTAATTATATACTTTCAAGGCTAGGCCCTTTTTAGGATTTTAATATCAAATGATTCCATTTTTCTACATTTCTAATATCGGAATAGTAATTAAATGTATGTGTACATGTCAGGTAGGCAGTGTGTTGAATCATATGTCAGGTAGACAGTGATCAAATGAAGAGAAAAGAAATCGCTAATACCGGAATAGTGCCCATGGAATTAATTGTAATTGCATAATTTTACTGTTGTTTCGGCGTAACTTGTAATCCTCTAGAAAAGTTTTTTCAGGATGGAAAGTGCAGTAGTTCTTCGGACCGACCCGATTGAAAAACGACCAGATCCGGTTACGTGGAACATGAGAAATAATATTTTGAGTCATCCGGAAGAATTAACTATTAAGAAAGCGGAAAAATTAAAGCTGATCATGGAAGAGACGGGTGTTGGAAGACCACCGGAACCCCACCGGAGTTCCACCGGAGCATCGCCGGATTTTCTGCCGGAATCTGACCGGTCAATGCCGGACGGTCATCGGTCAACAGCCGCAGTCATTTTTGGACATCCACAAGCCAAGACAAGACAAAAGAGATGTGTCTATACATCCACAAGCCCAGCAATTAATTAATTACTTAGGCCCAGAAAAGCCCTTGGCCGAGCAGCTCAAATGGCCAGCCAGCCCACAATCTCCATGGCCAGGCCCAATATACTCCTTGCACGGTCTGCCCAAGCCACCCCTGGACCGGCCCACCCCTTCTACCTCATCCGACCCATGTCTCACCTTTTCCCATGGACGGCCCAAAGGCCACTTTTCACTTTAGTCGGCCCACGACCCCAAGGCCCGGCTCGATGCCCACAACTCCAAGGCCCAGCCCGACACCCTCCATTGTCTACCTCCACCAATCGCCCCCTCCGGCCAGAACCATCCACCTCCGGCCCTCCATTTCCGGCGACTTTTGGCCCAAGTTGCCGCCATCTCCTTGTTCCGCCAGTATCCTCAACATCATCAGCTGATCACCTCCTCCATCTCTCTCCTTGTCGTCGTCACCAACGAATGGCCGTACCAACTCCCACCGCTGGAATCTCCACCTCCGATGAGTTGCAACAGAAACTCACTGGCCGTTCCTTTCCAGTGGCTGTCATCCTCAACCTCGGCAGCCCACAGCTCCGTGGCCCTCTCATCATTACCGTTGTCTCATCACCTTCCCCCGTCGCCGCTACTTCGGCCAGACTCCCTAGAACTACGGAGGTGCCCTCTCCGACCTTCGACTCCACCCTCAAATCACCGACAGCATCTGAAAGCTCACACCAGCAGCCGACCATCCGCCGCTCACGCCCTTTTCCGACCAGAAACGCCATCTCCGGCCAAGAAGGAAAAAACCCTTGTTTTGGCCTCGACATCGCCATCCCTCCAAGCCTCACGTCGTAAATTCAAAATTTGATCCATCTCCTTTTGTCCAATCAAATTGGGGAGTCCAGGGAGCCGCGGTCCCGAAGAGTATCAGTGTTTAGTTTCAGCTGCTGGACCAATGGTCCTGTCCCTTCCCGCGGCAGACCCCTAATGCATTTTAAGTCCTATTTCATGTCACTAGCCTTCTTTTCTTCCATGCTTGGCGACGTGCTGATGAGCTTCACGACGTCCACATTTTAATCATGCCTTGTTTAATTTTATTTAAGACTTGTTTAATTAATGTAATGGGTTGATTAAAGCCCCTAATTAATTGTTCAGTCTTTTAATGTTTGTAATTAAGGGTTTGCCCATATATATGACTTCCCCAAACTTGCTACTTACCTTTTTGAATCTATGAATATTTTGCTTGAATGCATATCATTTTTCTTTAAGGTCATTTGAGAGTTTGTGGGAACCAAAAAGCCTCATCAATTTAATCGTGTTTGTAGCTTGAGCTAATTATTGGATTCTTCAAGCAAATCCAAGGTTGAATTCCTTTGTTGCATAAACATTGGAAAAGCTTCACTATCATCTTGTTCTTCATCCCCCATTCTCTTTTTTCCCTTTTGATCTTCCTATTGATTTCTTTGTTCGATCTCGGACTTTGAGGATACGCCAAATTAGTATCAGAGCCAAGCAAAGAATCAATAGAACCCTTATCCATATATTCAAAACACATAAAAATCAAAAACCCCCAAAAACCTCCAAAAATAGTTCACTGTGCACTGTTCATCCAAATCCCTTTTGTTCAGTTAATATTCATAGAATTCTGAGTTCATATTCGGTTTCATTGGGTTGTTTACATGCAAAATCATATAAAGTTCGAAATTTTTGGCCAAGGGAGTCATTTTCTATGAGTTTTTGAAGTTCTTGGCCTTTATTTCACTAAAAAATTGTGCATCCCATTTTCATCCATTCCACACACTCCACCCCTCACCATTTGGAAACATCTTCCATTTGGTAATTTTATTATCCATTTTGAGGGGTTATGCTGCCCAAATTTTTCCAACCCCACCCCCTTCACCAAAATCCCATCAAAAAACCCTAAAAAAGAAGTTCTGTCCACTATTTCGAATATCTGGTTTTTGCTCTTTGCGATTTTGTGAAATATGATCCCATATTTATCATCCTCATCTCAAGAGCTTTCTGTTGACATATGATTCATCCAAATCCGAGTTCATATGCAAAAGTTATGCCCATTTGAAGATTCATGAGTGTTCTTCATGTTCTTCATCCAAAAACCCAAAAATCTTCATGTTTTGCTTTTTGATTCTGTGATTTTGTAATTTTGAGCTTTTTTTCATTTGCTTGAACATCATTTTATGGATATAGCATCATTTCCCAAATATTTTGAGCATTGAACACAAGTTTGGTTGAACAAGTGCCTAGATTGCTAGCTATTTTCACATTCTGGAAACTTTGGTGCTTGTTCATCTTGGGGAAAAGGGTATGCTATAATTACAATGGGTCATTTTCCAAATTTTGGGTGTTAGAAATCCTTTGGAAGTGGTTTCAAGACATTTGGAGTTCATTTGGTTGGTCAAACATCGAAAATAAATATTCTCCCACAGTGAACCCGCGGAAGCAGCAACTTTGGGAGTTCATAACTTCTTGATTTCTTCCAATTTCCTGATTGATCTTCAACCCGATTGAAGCCCTTTGAGTGCTTAATCCATATCAATTTGAATCAAGTGTTTTGGACAAGTATTGACAAAGTTATGACTACTTTTGTACCAATTGCCCAAAAGCTGGCGGCATCGTTAAAACCCTGCGCGTGAGGGCGCGTGTGAGGAGCTATAGTACCACTTTTTGCTTTATTTGTCCCCAAACTCACACATATTCACCATCATATTGATCCCCTTGACTTCGTACCGTTGGGATCCCTCAAAACCTCAAAATTGACAAGAGTTCAAATCTGCTAGCTTGCAAACCAATTAGGCTTGAGTGTTTTTGATTGTTAGGAAAATATTTCAAGTGTTTTTTAGTGCAAAGTGAGCCACCAACATATATTTGAAATTTCGGACACATATTTTTAAGTGATATAATAAAGTGGATATATTTGACTGGAACAATTGTTCATCTAATTAATTTCAAAAACACCGAGTTGAAGTTCCGCCTGAGATAAAGGCAGTGGAATTCCTTGATTCGGATTGCGAATTTTTCCCGAATGTTATTTTCAGTGGGCTTATTTATATATTTGGGATCAATGAAGGACTTAGCCAATTTGGAAGGATTGTGAACGTTGGTAACAATTGCACTAATCGACTTGTGCACAATTATCATTTGCATTGCATATCACATACATATCATAACGTCCTTTGATTGAGTCGAATATTGCATTTTGTTTCTTGCATTGTGCGTCCCCATTCTCAACCCTGATCTTCCTACTCAACATTGGAAAAAGCCTCAAATATTGATTTGTGATCGAACTCAAGTCGTCGGACACTTTGAGTTTGAGGGTTAAGTGAGGAAAGAAAGAAAAGAGATGAGATCACCAAAAATATTTTATTTTATTTTATTTTCTAACTTTTTTTATATATATATACCTAGTTTTTCTTTCTGAAATGGCAGGTAATAGCAATGAAGGAATATCTGAGTTGACATCCATGCTACGAGCGTTATGCGCCGAAGTTGATCGTATCGGTGACGAAGTGAAGGAAATGAACCATGAATTCAAGAAGCTGAACCAAAAAATTGAGAAGGAAAATGTCAATCTCTCTTCAGAGCGGGCATGGAAAGTTGCACAAGGTTGCAATTAATGGTAACAAAATGGCCGAAGTCTTAGTGCAAAAGGTTGATCAAAAAATTGGCGAAGTTACTGATGACTTCGAAGGAAGATTGGATCAACTTGCTACAGATTTCGAAAGGGCTTTGAATGTACAAGTGGATCACCGCATTAGAATTTTATCTGCGAATCTGGATGTAAAGGTCGAGTTCCTTGCTGAAGAAATGGACCGACAAACTGATGAATTGCAAGAGTTGATGGAAAATATCATCCAGTTCGACGAGCGAACCAGGAGAAAAGGAAAAGAAATTCAGGATGATCCGAGTGAACCTGAATCGATTACTGAAAATGAACGGACGCTCTCCTCATTTGTGATCACTCCAATGGTAGCTCCCACTCAAGAGGAGAATGAGCCCCTGTCAACAGAACTCGAACAAAGGGAGAATAAGTCTAAATATTTATAAATAAGAAAGAATTTAATATAAAATATAAATGGTACTAAAATAATAGTAGTAGTAAAAAATAATAAAAGAATTTTAAAAGAATCATTATGTCCATTTTAATCTTTCATTAAACATCAATTTTTACCACAAAACTCATTTTATTTTATTTATCAAAATCACCATTTCTTCACTCTCAACACCAAAAATTACTTAAACCAAGTTATTCATTTCAAATTTCAAATCAAACCAAACAATTATTCCATTTTGCTATTTAATAACTCCACATGAACAAAGAATACTAAAGAATCAAAGAAATTGCACACACCTCTTGGGCATTTTAACAAATAATCCAACAATATCATGAGTCCAAAAATACCACAAAACACCAATAATCCCACAAATATTCATTCATGCATCTTCCAATCATTCCAAAATCACTAAAACAAACTAACAAAGAACCTCCAAACACCCCAAATAGTTCAATAAATATAACTTCTAATGTTCAAAAATCCCAACCTCAACAAATAGTACCCAAATGCTCAAATAATCACACTAACATACTCAATCTCCATCAACCTAATTACTTAGAAGAATATTTCTAACAACTAATCTAAACTTAATCGATGAATATTAGTGGATCTAAACCTAAACCCTAAAATCTCACTAATCCAAATACCTAGCACTCGAAAAATTAGTAGATCTACGTTACTTGGTCATTAACAGTGTAGCAAATAAGTCAAGAAAAAGAAACTACCTACACAAATCAACCAAAACTAACAGCAAATCTAGAGGTGGCCGGTTCAACCGAATCGGCGGTTCCGGTTCGAACCGCCAGTTCGACGGTTGGGGTTTTGTCCCAACCGTAACCGTGAACCGGCCCCTGCCGCCGGTTATGGTTAACCGGCGGTTACGGTTCCGGTTTTAACCGGACCGGTTGGCCGGTTCACGGTTGAACCGGCTAACACAATTTTTTCTTTTTTTTTTTTTTGTTTTTTTCTAAAAAAAATTAAAAAATAAAAGAAAATCGGTTTAAACCGACGGTTAACCGGTTTAAACCGCCGGTTAACCGGATAAACCGACGGTTAACCGGAAGGTTTATCCGGTTTAAACCGGTTTTCTTTTATTTTTCTATGATTTTTACAAATAATATTAAGAATATATATATATAAAATTTTAAAAAAAATTAAAAAAAAATCCGGTTGAACCGGCGGTTCACCGGTTGGGGAAAAGCCCCAACCGTAACCGGACCGGTTACGGTTACGGTTTTTGACCGGTTACGGTTTTTGAACCGTAACCGGGGTGAACCGGCGGTTCGAACCGACGTTGAACCGCCGGTTCCGGTCCATTTGGGCATGTCTAAGCAAATCTATATAAAACCAGCTTGAGAACAAAATAAAACAAAAGATGTAAAAATGTAAGAATAAATAAACAATAAAAATGAATGGACCCATCGTTGGAAAATCACCACCACTGCTCCATTTTTGACGCTGCTTGGTCATGTTCTCCAAGACATCACTGCCGCATCTTCATCACCGGATCCACAGCCACCGCCCTGCTGGATTTCCTTTTTCGTTGGCCTGAAATCTGTTGAGTTCATTGCCTCTGCTTTCTTACGCTCGGTGCCTTCATTTCACAGCCGCCGTGGCCACCGCCTGTATTGTCCACAGGTAGATCCGTCAAAGTATATTATACAAAATGATGAAAAAGAAATGGTGTGTGGGTGTATATCAATATATGTATATGTGTTCATGTATTTTCTACAGAAGTGGAGCAGGTGAACAAAGAAAAATAGAAGAACGAGCGGCTCAGGAACTGCCACTGTCGCCATTGAATCACTGCCGGCTTGCCACGCCTCCCCTGCCGGAACTCCACGGCTGTTCTCTAATCGCGTCTCCATGGCCCTCTCACTTGCTGTGCAGAGGCGCCTCTTCTCTGCTGGGCCGGTTCACTCATTGCGGACTCACAACCGCCGGCACCTCCACTGTGGATTCCGTTTCGGGATTTATGTAGTGCAAATCAAAAAATGTTATGTACACATTTCTTTGAGTGTGAAGCAAGGATGCAAAAGACAAAAAAAACTCAAAGGATGATAGCTGTGTCTACGTACACTGATGAAGAAAAAGGGGTAAAGAGAAAAGAAAGCTCTGCAACACAATTAATTTCTACTTTACCTAGTAAACACCAATTTCGAGCTCCAATTTGGCCACATCGCACTCCCTGAAAGGCTGGTCAAAATGTCCAGGAACAGAAGGAAACGACTGCTAGGCCTCCCGCTTACCTTAGCTTGTTTCAACCTTTCTTCATTTTGGGGCACCAACTATTATGAGCAAAATAATTAATTAAATCTTAACCCCTTATTTAGACTTAATTTAGTCTAAAAATAATATAATATTTACAGTTAGATAGGCTGATTAATCACAAGTTACTATGATAAATTATTGAAGCAAAATACGTTAAAACAAAGAATAAAAAACCAATATCATGCAAACTATATTTATGTACATTATTATTATTATTAATCTAATCTCACTTTATTCTAATTCTAATAATAAAACCAAAATTTATGTACAAGTATAAAACTCCTAAAAATGAATTTAAACTATATATAATATATACAAAAGTATTACAAATAATTCATACAAAAACTATACCAAAAATAACTCATTTTACACAAATTTACACTAAAAATGGAAAAAGATGTCCTAAACTATTTTTATTTACAAAATCTTATTTATCTATCAAGAATTGATTATTTGCTGCCAAATGTAATCAAAATTAGCCAAAAATTTTAAAATGGGGGCCGAAAATAGATGAAGAATACGGTCGATTTCAGACCGTATCACCGGCAAAAGAGGATCTCCTTGTCTAAGACCACGCTCAGCATAAATATTTTCAATAGGCGAGTCATTCCATAGTATAGAGAAACTGGAAGATGTAACACAAGCCATGATGAGTTCTCCACACTTAGGCGGCGGCAGATCAAGGTCCTCCAAAGCACTCCTCTAAAAATTTCCAACTCACCATGTCAAAAGCTTTGGTGAGGTTGATCTTTATAGCTGCAGACTTACAAACCAAACGAGGGCTCTCTAAAGTAGACACAATCTCCTATAATAATATGCCATTATCTGAGGTACCTCGGCCTGGAAAAAAGGTTGATTGGTAAGGACCGATAACATCACAAAGAATAGGGCGAAATCTTCGAACCAGGATCTTGGTAATCAATTTGAAAGCCACATTACACAGAGTCAACAGCTGATATTGCTTCAACGAGTGAGGTACTTCCACTTTGGGGAGAAGGCAAAAGAATGCATGAGCCATCCCCTTTGGAATTCTGCAATCGGTGAATGCCTTCATAACAAGCGTGATAATAGGCTCTTTAAGAATCCCAATATTCTTTGAAAAAGGCCGCAGGGAACCCACCCGGACCAGGGGCTGCAAGTGACCAGATCGAACCTAGAGCTTGCTCCACCTCCAAGGTAAATACTGTTGCATTCAGCAAATTCTTCTGAGTTGCATTCAATGGCGATAATTTTGGAAGATCTTCCCCCTCACACTCAACAGGCTGGGCGAAAAACATTTTAGCAAAGAGAGGCCACACAGTAGCTTTAAAGGATTATGGTCTGAACCTACTCTTGGTAAGTGAAGAACTCGACCATCATCAAACAAATGCTCCCAAGCAAGAGAGGCCATGCCCCTGTCAAGTCGTTTACAAATCCGCCTACCCTCACCAGCCATTCTAGTCCAAGAAAATTCAGGGCCAATGGTATTGATATTAATAAGTCTGCAACAATCAAAGACCTCCCTAAGCTCAGCCGCCCTTTCGGCTAAGAAAACGCCACCTCTCACCTCTTCTTCACCCGTGATTTCGTTCCAATCCCCCATGATCATCCATGGTAAATCCATGGAGTCAGCAATAGCAATAAAAGAGTCCCAATTCACCTTTCGCCTCTGATAGTTGGGTTCCGTTGAAAGGGCGGTGAAAGCCCATCGACACGTACCCTTAGCAAGTTCAATAGTGATCATGCGAGCATGTGCATTCCGCACATGAAGGCTGTCCGAGGCTGATAAAATACTCAATATCCAAAGTCCACCACCCATACCCACGACTTCCTGAACATACAGAGACGAATATCCCATTCTAAAAAAAAAGGCTTAACTCGCGAGAACTGAGCTCTGGGCTCCATAACACATAGAATATCCGGCTTATGGTCCCGGATAAGTTCACTCATCCAACGTTGAGTCTTACGGCTCATCATCCCACAACGTTCCACGTGATAATAGAGAAGTCTTTAAATTCCATAATAAATAATAGGAAGATAAAGAGAGAAAACCCTACATACTCGCGATGCTTGCATCATCGGCATCTACCCATATATCAGAATCCCTCAATTCAACCATCCCTCAAAGGACTGAATCTACCACTAAGGAGTAAAGAACCACCTTCATCGTTCGAAGAAACAGAATCCGCAATGGTCTGTCCACCAACCAAGTGTGTTTTGAAGCCCGACCATTGGTTTTCCGTCTATTAGCTGGTGGCAGTGGAGGCTTGTTGACGATAACTAGAGCTAGATCTTTCGTATTAGAACTCTCTGCAACAAATCCTTGTTGTGGCCGATTCTTCATGTCTGTCACTCCTTGAACTTCATTCACCACAACCTTGCCCTTATCATTTCTTGTTTATTCACATTAGCCTCAGAATTTGCCATATTCTCAGTGCCTTCACCAGCTGAATTTGCCTCCCAACGTGGTTTCGGTTGAGGACGAGAGCATCGACGAACAACCATCCAATCTCCAAAAATCGGTTCCTCAACATCCCCATAGCCTTTCACATCCCCAGGTGCTGCTTCCTTCATACCAGCATTCTCATTATTTTTCTCCGAACTAGTTGCCACACGCTTCCCCTTAGGAGCCGCCTTGGCATTGGGCTCAGATATTGGAGTGCACGTAGGGCCTGTAGGGCACTTTAGGGCTGTAGGGAAATCCCTTTCGATGTGTCCATAGTGGCCGCAGTTATAGCAAATAAGTTGCAATCCCTCATACGCAATAGGGATCCAACAACCATTGACACGCAACTTGCCTGTGACTGGTTTCGTCAGGTCGAGTGCAACACAGACTCGCGCAAATTTTCCCCTTGACGATTCCATAGTGCAAGCATCAACCTTTACCACCTTGCCAATACCAGAAGCTATTGCCCATAGGATATCATCGCGGTTCCGATGCATGGGATGTCCATTCATACGAGCCCAAACAAGAGACTTGTTGACTTGTGTGGTGCTTGGATCAAACTCACGAGTATAGCTAAGTAGTGATGAAGATTAGCCATGGTCCTCCATTATTGACCTTCTCCCGATCAACCATAGAAGAAAACTTGACGATGTAACAAGAAAATCCGATGTCAATTACGTCCATCTTACCCGTGGGCTTCCACATACGGTGCAATCTGTCTTTGAGAGCCATATCCAACGTTTGTTCCGAGTAGTTTTATCACCAAAGCGTCTTCCCACAACTTCGCTGCCTCCTTATCTAACTCATCATCAATGATAAAATTCGGTAGGCAAGGGTGGGGTGCGCAGTCGCCGGGGAGGGAGGAGGAGAAACCCTAGACATCTTTTTAAGTATCAAACTTAAATAATATTAAATTGCAGAACAAAAAAAAGAATATATGTACAGTAAAATATCAATGTATTTAAAGCAGAATGTTAAAGTTGACTAAACAGAATATAAGAAAAATGCAAACAGAATGTCGATGCCTATCATGTATACAAGAGAGGTGGAGAAAGTATTGTGTCATTGTATGTAAAACAGAATGTTACGATAATGAAAAACGAATGTCAAGACAGGCTAAAGAGAAAGAGAGGAAAAAGAAAAAATAGATTGTAAATGTAAATTTGAAGTTGCGGAACAAAAAAAGAATATATGTATAGCAGGATGTCAATGTATTTAAAACAGAATGTTAACGTTGGCTAAACACAATGTAAAAAAAAAAAAAAATACGAACATAATGTCAATTCCTATTATGTACAATAGAGCGGTGGGGAAAGTATTATGTCATTGTTTGTAAAACAGAATATTATGATAGTGTAAAAAGAATGTCAAGACAAGCTAAACAGAATGTGAGGAAAAAGAAAAAAATACATTGTAAATGTAAATTTGAAGTTGCGGAACAAGAAAGAACATATGTATAGCAGAATGTCAATGTATTCAAAATAGAATGTTAAAGTTGGCTAAACAGAATGTAAGAAAAATAGAAGCAGAATGTCAATTCCTATTATGTACACAAGAGCGGTGGGGAAAGTATTATGTCATTGTTTATAAAACAGGATGTTACGTGAGTGAAAATAAAATGTCAAGACAACCTAAACATAATGTGAGAGAAACCGAGAAAATAGATTGTAAATGTAAAATTGAAGTTACGGGAAAAAAAAATTATTTGTATAGCAGAATGTCAATGTATTTAAAACAGAATGTGAAGGTTGGCTAAACAGAATGTAAGAAAAATACAAACAGAATGACATTACCTATTATGCAAACAAGAGGTGGGGAAAATATATCTCATTGTTTGTAAAATGGAATGTATTTGTAAAATGGTAAGGGGGTGAAAATATAATGTCAAGACTAACTAAACAATAATAATAAATATTTAGACTGAAAAAGCTACATAAAGTTTTCTTGGAATACGAGGCAATAGTGGTGTAAAATAATAAATATGAGTAAATTACATATCTAACCTTATATGATCTAAACCATTCATTTAATAAAAAATCTAATCTAATGGCTAGAAATAATGGAAGGGGCTTCCAACATGAACCAAATCGTTGCTGTGTGCCCCTTTTGTACAGGTATTTTGATGACCTTATTTTCTTTTTCATCCTTCAGCTTCTTAAAACCTTGTACTTTGGTCCCCATTGGTCCCCGACTTCTTTTTTTATTTTTTATTTTCTTTATTTAGCTTTACTATGACTTTGATTTTTAACTGGTCCCCACTGGCATGATTAGGAATTTACATTCTATATCCAAAATATGTGAATTCATATGATTGAATCTCACACGACTTTAGCACTGAGATTTAGGGATTAATTGTGACCCTAATTTTGAATATGAACTTAAAATTAATTTCAAATTCGATGTGCATTTTCTTTTGTTTTGACATGCCTCCTTTTTTTGTGAGACATGACAATTTTCTTTTCTTCCTTGACAGAGACATTTCACAACATGTTTATTTCAACTGAAAATGGGCACTTAGTAGTTGGGACTAATGTGGATGATCCGCCGACGAGGCACACACGTTTTCTCATAGATGTTGTGATCGTGCCCCCTCCACTAAGTAGGACTCCACACATCCCACACTGGTCTCCCGAAACAACAAGAATTGTCATTAAGGCCGATGGGACTAAGGATCGAACTTCCGTTCACATATTCCAATCTTCTAATCTTCTCTCCATAAGGGGGTGGCACCCCCCTGGAGCCATTTTGCCCCAATGTATTGCCGGTGGGAATGGTAGATGGAACAGGCCCCCATCATCCTTTGGTGTGGTGTTATTTTGCCCGGGCTATTGGGAGTGACAAAGTACATGTTGTGGCATCATGGTCGTGAGTTGAAGGCGGTTCTGATTTATGATGCCATTTATGCTTCCCTTTTCGCCTATTCTTGCAGTGGACATGTTCTTCGTGCTTTCTTAGAGCGTTGGAGGCCCAACACGAATACTCTATGCACGTTGATTGGCGAGGTATCTATTTCATTATGGGATTTGAGGAAGTTGACCAAGTTGCCGATACAAGGGCGTTTTTATGATGAGGCTATTCCCACAGAGGAGGCCCTTAGAGGGGGGCGCCATTCCCTTCCACCTAGTTGCAGGTGTTTTTTAATTGCCCTCCTTTATTATTTGTTTATTTCGGTGAAGTTTTCTTCTCTTCTTTTTTTTTTTCCTTACTTTTTTTTGTTGTTTGTTTCCTTTTTCTTCTTTCCTTTTTTTTTGTGTTTTTCACCATGTTTTCCTTTCGTAGGTACCTATTCTTGCCTATCATTTGATCTGGAAAAATGGTGATGATAAAGTCTACATCGCTGACTGGGTCGTTTATTGATTTGGAGAGGGTCGGAAGTACCCTGGGCTGCCTCCGTGCTCTGGTAACAAAAGACCCCGAGATTCCGTGCAACATCGATTATTGGCCCCGAAGAGATGGATAGGCAAGCAAGTTGGCAGGTGATGACATTTTATTGGCCCTGGTTAGAGACAGGATTGAGAATTACTCACTTGAGAAGATCGCGAAGGCCCGACCGTCGATGGAGAAGTTTTTGGAGTATATGAAGATTTGCGGACGTGACACATCTCTTTTGCAAGTGCCCTTGTATCGCTATTTTGCGGACGGAGCCCGAGCATTTTGCGATATACAGGCTAAAGCAGAAAGAGATGAATGTTTGTAGTGGAGGCAGAGCTTGCGAAAATAGAGGTTGAAGAACGCTCTAATGTTAAGATGTTAGTAGATTGGAGGCTTACCTTGCAGAATTGAATTCCTCTCTATAGCAAGCCAAAAATAAGTTGCAACAAGCCAAAAATAAGTTGCAGCTTTCGCACGAACGTCGAGTACCCCAGGAAGCTACTATTAATAAGGTCAAGAATACTCCGGGATCTGCCAAAGAGTCGATTCACTTGTCGGCATTTCCTCGTGCATTAATGCAAGGCACCAAAGAGTCGATTCACTTGAACCCTAAACCCTAAACCCGAGAGGACTTGCTAGTTTTAAGGCCTTTTTAGTTTTGACGCGTTCTAGCTCTTTCTTTGTTTTTTTTTCTTTTTTCTTTTCTTTTTCTTTTTATCTCTTTTGTGCCTTGCATTCTTTACTGCTTCATTTGTCATGTTTGATAATTTTGGTCAGTAAAATTGAACAATTTTCCCTTGTTTCCATCAACATGTTTGGATTGTGTGCACCTTCACAACTTAAGCCTTCCAACAAGTAATGAATTAAATTTAGTTAACCCAAATACTCTCTTTTTTTTGCAAGTAATGAATTAAATTTAATCAACCCAAACACTTCTTATTATTATTTTTTTTTGCAAGTGATGGATTAAATTTAATCAACCCAAATACTCTTTTTTTGCAAGTAATGGATTAAATTTACTCAACCCAAATTTGGTACTTAAGCAGGACTTGTAATGTCTTTGACTAGCAATAAAATTCATTTTTCCTCAAAAAAAAAATTTACTCAACCCAAATAGTCTTTTGTTTCTTTCAAGTAATTGATTAAATTTAATCAACCCAAATACTCTTTTTTGCAAGTAATGGATTAAATTTAATCAACCCACATACTTATTATTTTTTTGCAAGTAATGGATTAAATTTAATCAACCCAAATACTTATTATTCTTTTTGCAAGTAATGGATTAAATTTAATCAAGCCAAATACTTATTATTTTTTTTGCAAGTAATGGATTAAATTTAATCAATCCACATACTTATATTTTTATTTTTTTTTATTTTATGCGACTGAAGGGATCAAGCCAATATGTAGTTCAAAGCAAATTGAATTGCTTATTTTTTTTAAGCCATGCACAGTTTATACTCTTGCAGGCCAGGAGTATTACATTTATTTGAAGTGATGTACAGTTTAGGCTCGTGCATTAATGAGCATTTCCTCGAACTCTCTTCAAGCGTAGAACTTCTCAAGAAATCTTCCATCCTTCATTGTCAACCATCATGTAAGCTCCGTCGGTGAAGACCTCCGTAATGGCATACAGTCTATTCCATTTTGAAGTAAATTTGTTCCCACTGCGGTAGTTGATGACAATGGGTCTGCGGATAGCAAGGACAAGATCCCCAATTTGGAAGGAGCGAGCCTTGACTTTCTTATTGAAGAACCTTGACAAGCGGGCTTGATAGCATTCCAGTCCTTGTTGTGCTTCAAGCCTCTTTTCATCAAGGGCTTTGAGTTCTTGCAGACGAAGGCGGGCGTTATCTTCTTCGGTGAGCCCCTCTTGGATGGAAATCCTCAGTGATGGAATTTGTTTTTCGAGCGGCAATACAGCTTCTACTCCATAAACCGACGAATATGGTGTTGCTTTGGTTGGTGTCCGAAAGGTTGTTCAGTATGCCCATAGAGCTTCATTGATCCTTTCGTGCCAATCTCTTTTGGTCTTGGAAGTGACTTTCTTCAACAAGCTGTGTAGAGTTTTATTGAAGGCCTTGGCCAACCCATTCGCAAGAGGGTAATATGCAGAACTCTTCCTTTGGATGAAACCAAACTTCTCGCATAGCTTTGTGACGACGCTGTTGACAAATGAGCGTCCATTGTCTGTTATAATGTAGCGTGGCACTCCATAACGGTAAATAACGTTGATTCGAGTCATGTTGGTTTATGTGATTTATTAGTATTTCAATTTTTGTGGATGTCCTTAACATTCTTTAGGATTTATGGGTTATTATGATTCTGTCATTCAAGTGGATAATTTGAGCTTGTAGTTATTTTCTACGCAGTTATTTGGTTTTCAACAAAAAATCCTAAGAGGCCACTAGTGTAAAAGTATCTGTTTCATACCTCAATTTTTAATACTCTTGAATGTTCTTTTTTGCTTGTTTGGTGATTTTAATTAACTTACTTGATTCTCTTTGATATAAATAAATCCTTCTTTAGTTGATAGGTAAATAGTGCAAATGATCAAATTGATTTGGAATGGCTTCTGTTAGGTCCGTTTGCGTGGATAACCAATTAAGTAGTCCTGTAAACTAGTTCAAACACCTTTCGTGGACACGTTAAACAGTTTAAGATATTATGCAGCGGAAAGTAAATAAACTGTAAAGATAACGAACTCAAGGTTTGTTGACCCAGTTCGGCACAAGCCTACATCTGGGGGATACCAATCCAGGAGATTCACTAATTGTTTTAACTTGATCCTCGATCGAAACAATAGTGACTAGTCACGCCCCAACTCCAATCACCAAGCGGACTGAATTGTCGGACCAAGGCACTCCCCCTGCCTTGGTGAAGATCTCCCCGACCTTGCTTCAATTCCTTGAAGGCTCCTCCTTCAAGTTGCCCTTGGTCGAAACCTGTTGGCGAGTCTCCTTCTAGATTTATCGTTTAAAGCTCTTGAGATGAAGACTCCTCGAAAGCCTTGATTGAATCCGTCGGCTTCAATCAAGCATGCAGTAGCACATTATCGATCAATTCACCCGAGGAAGTGTTGATCGAATTTCTTCCTTCAAGATGATAGACTCACGAACACGTAAGGAAGATAATTTCTCTCTTCACAATAGCTTTCGATTGCACAAGGGTCTCAGTGAATAATCCGTCGTGCATCCTCTTCCCTTGGCCGTCCTATTTGAAGAGAGTAACATTTCCTCCATTCTAAGATAGAAGATCTTCTTTCCATAAATGCGCGGATCCTTAGAATGGAGTTGCCCGGATTAAGAGATCTTGGTTTCCATCCTTCGTGTGCAAGATCCGGGCAGGGAATCAGCTAGCCGTTGGAAGTAATACCATTGCAAATTCGCCAGCGTCGCTTCCCTTAAATAGTTTGTCGCCAGATGATGTGGTTGGTCCAACAAAGTAGTTCAGACATCGGTTGAACACATTTGCTCAAAACTGGTTCCCAACAATCTCCCCCTTTTTGGCAGAATGTGGGCCAGTATAAGAGTTGACTCAACCGATGTCCAAACAATTAACACAATAGCAAGGAATGTAGAAAATATCCCATTGAAACCCAACCACCAATTAAATTGATACCCATTTCAAGACAAACTATTCTAATGCTCCGTACAAGATATCCTATCAAATGTTCTAGGAGCATTTACAACAAAACAGGCACATGGCAATTAGATAAAGCAAGTAAGATTACAATTTAATTATTACAGGCCATAGTGCAATTGTCCAGCAAAAACAAAACTAAGACAGTTCAAAAGTAAGGCAAGAAAAAAAACGTTACCCATCAGCAGCGGAAGTAGTTCAGACTCCCATTCTTTAAGCGTCCAGAGGTACCGATCAGAAATGGTTGATCAACTTTACTCCCCCTCTGGTACACATCTGTCCAAAAAGGGCATATCACTCTGAGTCATCAGAGAAGCAGCATCAGATTCGCTGGACTCCTCCTCTGGATTGGTATCCAATGCCTCATCTTCATCAGACCAAACATCAGGAAGCTGTCTGAACATCTTTTCAGCAGATTCGACCTGCAGGTGCACTTGAGCTTCCAGCGCTTTAAGATGATTGATGTGGTCAGTGAGGTTCTCACGGAGCATTGAGAAGGCATCCTTCGCAGGGATCCTGCCTCCTGGTCCAGCCAAATCAGGCTTCTTCTTGGCAAAGTTGGCAGAGAGCTTGAAGTCTGCAATGTCCTCCGGTCGATCATGTTTGCTACCAAGGATGTTGAGATGCTGCAGGTACTCCGAGATGAGGCCAGGGAAGGGAAGTGTGGTGTTGTACTTCCTCTTGACTTTTCCAGCAAAGACCAACATTTGATCGAGCACAAGTGCTCCATAATTGATCTCATACTTTTGGTCTATAGCAAATAAGAGTTTACACATGCTTTTGGACACTACAGAGTGATTAGCAGTAGGCATGATATTATGAGCACATAATTTATAGAGCATGGAAAATTTTTGTGTCAGAACACCTGCACTCAACCCCTTTCCTTGAAATCTTTTCCCATGGACTCCAGTGAGAGTTTCAGCAATAGTGTTCATAGGGAATTTTGCACTTCGAGAGTAAACAGATTTCAGAGAAGTTCGGGGTACCTGGAGAAAGCGATTCAGGGCCCTTGCTTTGAGTTCAAACAACTCCCCATGAGCGTAGCAGAGTTCGAACCAGGGGCTTTTGGTGTTGAGGACTTCCGAGCTCAGGTTTGCATAGAAATGCCTAACTAGCTGTCCCTTGTATAGCTTGATCTCCGTTCCCCAGAACAAAAGGGACCTGTCCTCCAGGTACTTATGCCATCCCATCTCCTCATAGCGTTCGGCAGCAAAGCGAATCTCAGGGTGAACTTTCATCTTCTCCAGTACAGTTCCAAAGTACTGCTTGGACACTTCATAATAGAAGTCAATGGAAATGGCGTTCTCAGCATCAATGATCTCTGGTTCATGGTCCTCAGAAGAGGATTCAGAAATCTTCCGTTTCTTGGATCCAGAGGCTTTTCCAGATGCTTCTGGTTCAGAACGAGTCCGCTTTTTGGGTTCGGACTCCTTTGGGGAACTCCTGGCAGGCGGAGTTGGTACACGTGGCTCAGTCTGTGGTTCAACTTCTTCTACAGAATCTTCTTCAGCATGTTCATCATCTTTTTTTTCGGATTCATTTTCCTCCTCTTCAGATTCTTCCTGGGATACTTCATCTCCGCTTTGGGTGTCTTGGGACCCCAACTCTTCGGATTTATCTTCAGTTGGGTTCTCCCCCTCAGTTGGATCAGGGGCATCTTCCTGAAGGTGTTCCGTGTCTCCTCCAGATTCTTTGTTCACATCATCATCGGAGCTTGAAGATTCCTCATCTTCTTCCTCTTCTTCCTGTTCAATTTCAGTTTGAACAGCCTCTTTGGCAGGCACAGTTTCCTCTGGTTCTGGTCTCAGAACATGCTTTCGTTTCTGACTTGCAGTCCAGGCAATTTCTTCTGTGATAAAATTGACAGCATAATTCCTTTCATCATCACTGATATCGATCATTGATTCGTCTCCAGAGCTT
This sequence comes from Hygrophila difformis, assembly GCA_030278955.1. Taxonomy (NCBI): domain Eukaryota; kingdom Viridiplantae; phylum Streptophyta; class Magnoliopsida; order Lamiales; family Acanthaceae; genus Hygrophila; species Hygrophila difformis. The sequence continues at coordinate 21,229,941 of JAOANR010000005.1, forward strand.
TCATCTGCATCCCCTTGAACGTAGTCTGAGTCGAGTTCTTCCTCGTCCAGTGGTTCAGGGACTGGTTCCGTCACCTTCTGTGGACTGGTTTGAGTGTCTGGTGCAGTAATCTGAAGTGGTTCTTCAGGATTTGCCTTAGTGGTGGTGACAGGAGCAGGGTCGGTCACGACACTTGGTTCTACCGCGGCCTTCTTCGCAGGAGTTTTCTTCTTGGGCTTTGTAGTGGACACCTTCTGTGCATCCTTGGCAGTGGCTTCGGTGGTTTTGGCAGGAGCAGTGGTTGTGGTTGCTTGTGCAGATCCCATGGATGGAATGTTCGCCAGAATGGAATCCAGGGGCTCCAGTGCTTTGGCAACCTCTGACTCCACACGTTCACTAACCGATCCGTTCTTCTTAGCAACAGCCTTCTCCCTTGTTTTTGAGGTTGAAACAGCTTTTCCTTTCGTCTTCGGAGCCTCCGAGTCTTTCTTCTTTAAGGCAGTGGCACCAGCAACTTCGGCTCGAATGTCGAGTGGATCCTGAACACCACCAGTGGTTCCTCTTTCTCCGGCAGTGGAAGGAGAAGAGGAATGAAATGGAACAGCAACCAAGGATGGAGTTTCAGAGATGGTCTGCTCCATGATCGCCTTCTGGACTGCTTTTGCTCGTCCCTTCGCGCTAGACTCTTCGGGTGAGATCACCTTCTTGCTTCCAGCAGTTGAGGAGGGAGTCGGGTCTTGTGATTTGGAACCTTGGCTTCCTCGTGTCTTCACCATTGTGTCTGAAAGAGAAAACTTTTGGCAAGAGCAAGTGAAGATGAATGTGAGTTTTGGAGAGAAAGCTTAAGAGAGTATTTGAGGTTGAGCGAGTGAATGCACAAGGAAATTTGATTGCTATCGAATCTGGTAGAGGTAGTAAGCAACTTCCCTTAATTAAAATATGGTAAGAGTATCACAAATTCCCATAACTGCAATCATCACGTTTTTGAATGAAGTTGTGCAAATAACCGCTCCCGCCTCGGCTCTTGTCAGTTCGGCCTATCACATCAATTTTGAATTTTGAAATTGTGAAGATTAACTTCCTTAGTAATGAGATCCTGCAAAATATTCTTAACAAGATAGTTAGAATAACATAATTAAGGTAATAAAATATAGAATTACAAAATATATGGAAATAGCATAAAATAAAACTTATTCCGCAATCTTTGGGATTTTATGTGATCGTGCATAGGCCAAGATCTCTCCTCAATTTTTCGAATCTCTCTCGATCCAGTGCCTTAGTAAAAATATCCGCATGTTGCTCAGTAGTTCCGACATGTTGGATGGACACTATTCCTTCTTCAACAAGATCTCTTATGAAGTGATGTCTGAGTTCAATGTGCTTTGTTCTCCCGTGTTGGACTGGATTTTTGGAGATGTTGATCGCACTCATGTTGTCACATAGTATGGTGAGGACTTCTTGGTCGATTCCATAGTCTAGCATCATTTGCTTCATCCATAGCAATTGTGCACAACAACTTCCAGCAGCAATGTACTCGGCTTCAGCAGTTGATAGAGATATGGAGCTTTGTTTCTTGCTATACCAACTAACTAAGTTGGTTCCAATATAGAAGCATCCTCCGGTTGTGCTTTTTCTGTCATCCGCATCACCTGCCCAATCTGCATCACTATAACCAAGTAATGAAAGATTAGATTCCTTAGAGTACCATATACCAAGATCACTGGTTCCTGAAACATATTTGATCACTCGTTTGGCAGCTTTTAAGTGTGATTCCTTGGGATCGGCTTGATAGCGGGCACAAACTCCTACTGCATAGCTTATGTCTGGTCGACTTGCAGCTAGATATAGAAGGCTTCCAATAATGCTTCGATAGAGTTTTTGATCCACACTTTGACCACTTGGATCTTTGCACAGTTTGTCATTAGTCCCTATAGGCGTTCGGACCGGTTTGCTGGACTCCATGCCAAACTTCTTGACAATGTTTCTGGCATACTTGGTTTGGCTTAGCAATATCCCATCTTTCTTCTGAGCAACCTGCATGCCAAGAAAATAAGTTAGTTCCCCTACCATGCTCATTTCGAACTCCTTACCCATTATCTCGATGAATTGATCTTTGAGCACATGATGTGTTGATCCAAAGACAATATCATCAACGTAGACTTGAGCAATGAGGATTCCTTTGCTTTCTCTTTTGATGAAGAGAGTCTTGTCCAAGCTTCCTCTTTCGAATCCATGTTCAAGCAGGTACTTGGAGAGCCTTTCGTACCAAGCTCTAGGAGCTTGCTTCAGGCCGTAGAGTGCCTTGTTGAGTTTATAGACATGTTGAGGATGATAGGGATCTTCAAATCCTCTGGGTTGTTCAACATAGACTTCTTCATTGAGCCACCCATTTAGGAAGGCACTTTTGACGTCCATTTGATAGAGTTTGAATCCCAGTGAGCATGCAATGGACAGTAAGAGTCGGACAGCTTCAAGTCTTGCTACAGGGGCAAATGTTTCACTGAAGTCCACTCCTTCGACCTGAGTGTAACCTTGAGCAACTAGTCTCGCCTTGTTTCTTGTGATGTTTCCTTTCTCATCACTTTTGTTGCGGAAGACCCACTTGGTTCCAATTATGTTTTTGTCTAGAGGTCTTTCGACCAGGGTCCAGACTTCATTTCTTTCGAACTGAAGTAGTTCTTCCTGCATAGCATTAATCCAGTGTTCATCCTGAAGGGCTTCTTCCACTTTGGAGGGTTCGATCTTTGAAGTGTAGCAGTGTAGACCAGCTAATTCTTTGAAGTCGATCTTTTTCCCACGCGTCTTCCTCTTTCCATTTACATCGCCAATAATGTCTTCAGGGTCATGGTGCTTGTGAATGCGTCCAGTTAGATCCTTTTGAGGTTCTGCTTCATGTGATACGGAGTCCATGTTGGGCGTGTGGACTCCTTCAGAGGATGTTGCATCAGAGGTGGATTGAACAGCACTGTTTTGATCAACATCTTGGCAGCTAGGATTTTCATCTTCGTTAGGATGAGTATCTTCCTTGCTTGGCACATCTTCTATGGTTACGTTAGTGGATTCCAGTACTTTCTTGGTCTTGGGAAGGTATATTCTGTATGCTCGACTTGTGGTAGAATATCCCACAAATATTCCTTCATGGCTTTTTTCTTGAAACTTTCCAACATGTTCCCTGTCATTTAGGACAAAACATTTGCTACCAAAAATATGAAAATAGGTAATTGATGTCTTTTTACCGTTCCAAATCTCATATGGAGTCATAAGAGAGTTTGGCCTTAGATAGACACGGTTGATTGTGTAGCAAGCTGTGTTGATGGCCTCTGCCCAAAGGAATTCCGCCACGTTCTTTGAGTTGAGCATTACTCTTGACATCTCTTGTAGGGTTCGGTTTCTTCTTTCTACCACTCCATTTTGTTGTGGGGTTTTTGGTGCCGAATATTCATGTTTGATCCCATGGGTTGTGCAGTATTCCTCAAAGGACTGGTTTTCAAACTCACGACCATGGTCACTTCGAATCCTTTTTACCTTGGTGTCCCTTTCGGTCATGAGCCGGTTGCACAGCTTCTCAAATGCTTTGAACGCATCACCTTTTTCCCTGAGAAAATCTACCCAAGTGTATCTAGAATAATCATCAATACACACAAAAATATATCTTTTACCTCCCAAGCTTTCAACCTCAGTGGGACCAATGAGATCCATGTGAAGAAGGTCTAGGCAGTTGGTTGATCCAAGTTGTTCGGACAACTTATGTGAACTCCTGTGTAGTTTGTTTTTGGCACATTCGTCACAAAACTCATTACTAGAGTTCTCGAAGTGAGGAAGTCCTTTGACCGCTTCAGTTCTACTGAGTTTAACAAGGTCCTTGAAGTTGATGTGACCAAGCCTCTCATGCCATAGCAAGATTTGATTTTTACCTGCAGCTGTACTAAAATTGCATGTTTGAACAAGGTGATAACAATTATTTTTAGAGCGCAAACCTCTCATGACGCATTCTTGACTTTGATTGAAGACTTGGCAGTCTTTCTTGGTGAACTGAACTACAAGATCCTCATCACATAATTGGCTGATGCTGATCAAGTTGGCTTGAAGTCCATCCACAAAGAACACAGGAGATAGATCTCGTGAACCCTTGTTCTCAATGGTTCCTTGTCCGATTAATGCACCCTTTTTGCCATCTCCAAAGACAACAAACCCTCCATCAATTTCTTTGTAGTGTTTCAGCAGGTTCCTTTCACCAGTCATGTGCTTGGAGCAGCCACTGTCAAAGTACCATACTTTGTCTTTGGATTTGTTTTTATGTGAGAGAAACGCCACATGACATCTGTTCTGAGCTTTGGGCATCCATTCACATTTGATGGAGATCAGCTTCATCTTGATCTTGTCGTTTGGCCAGACTACAGGTTTTCCCTCTTGCAAGTGTTTGACTAAGATGCCACAATTCTTGGTTTTGTGACCTTCAAGTCTACAGTAATCACATCTGAGTGGGATGAGAGGAGGAGGTCTTCTTGTCCACTTACTTCTTTTAGGTGGATGTTGAGGCTTCTTGATTGTTCTTTGGTCGCCTAGCATACCTCCTGACACAAATTTGCTTTTGTGTTCTCCTCTTGAAGTTGAAGCTTGATATCCGAGACCTTGTTTGTTTCCACTGGTTCTTCCCATAGCTATGACGTCATCCAGCTTTGCCTTCCCTTTGTTTAGAGCAATAAGAGTCTCTTCTGCTTTGGCGAGCTTTTGTTGAACCTCAGTGAGTTCTGTATGAAGAGCATCTTTCTTTCCACACATGCTGTGGTACCAAAGTCTGTAGTCGTTCTTTTCATCTTCCAACCAGTCATTGTCCTTCTGAAGTTCAGCATTCTTTTCAAGGAGTTCATCCAGCTGCTTGGACAGTGTTTCGAGCTCCTTTTCAAGTGCTTGGTTCTTCTCTTCAAGACTTTTGATCTGAGTCATTTTGTTTTCATTCTGAATTTGTAGTTCAACTGATTCAGCAATAGCTATCTCCAGTTTTTCAAAAGTCTCCTCATAGAGTATGTTGAGTTTGGCGATGCTTTCCTCCTGTTCCTTGTAAAGAGAAGAGTTCACCGTGTTAGAGGAAACCATATTAACAGAGTTGTGTAATATACCTGAATCCTGTTCATCCTCGCTGTCTGAATCCCATGTTCCAACTAGTGCTACTCCATAGTCAGAACCACTTTCATTGGCTTCTTGCTCATCTTCTGAGTCACTAAAGGTTACTTGATACGACTTGCTAGACTCCTTTGGTCTGAGATTGGCACAATCTCTTTTTATATGGCCTCTTCCACCGCATTTAAAGCAGATGATTTCTTTGTCATCTTCAGATCTGGAGGATTTGGATTTATTTTTGTCAAAAGGCTTAGATCCCTTCTGAGTAGATCTGACACTTGAGACTCCGGCATCCTTCCTTGAGGAGTTGAATCTGGATCTACGATTTTTGAGAATCTGGTTCAGTCGTTTGGATAGCATGGCCAGTTCTTCTTCATCACTGAAGTCTTCAAGATCTTCCATAGAGGAGTCTCTAGCATCATTGGTCATTGATTTGAAGGCTACTGGTTTGCTTTTGCTTCGAGGACAGTGATCCATTTCCCATGATTGTAGGATTCCCATTAGTTCATCAACCTGCAGTTTATCAAAGTCTTTGTACAGTTCTAGAGCAGCAACCTTTGCATTGAACCTTTCAGGAAGCGTCCCAATGATTTTTCCTACAATGTCGTGTTGAGAGTACACTTTGCCAAGCTGAAGAGCTTGGTTGGTTAGATCACGAATGCGACCAATATATTGGCCGACAGTTTCATTATCATCCATAGAAATTTTGTGAAATTGAGCATCAAGAGTGATGATTCTAGATTTCTTTACCGGAGCCATACCCTCGTAGGTATTGGCTAATGTAGTCCATACGTCGTAGGCGATCTTGCATCCTGCAATGAGTCTGTACTGATCTTTAGTGAGAGCATTGTGAATGGCATTCAAGGCTTTAGAGTTCTTTGATGCGGCAAGCTTTTCTGCGGCAGTCCATTCACTCCTTGGTTTGAAGGTTTTCACGCCATCCTCTTCAACTATTGGGGGATGATATTGATTCTCCACTGCGTCCCATGCCCCTTCATCTAGTGCAATGAGAAACGCCTCCATTTGATCTTTCCAGTAGGCATAGTTAGATCCATCGAGCAGTGGTGGTCTGGTCACTGAACCTCCTTGGCTATCCATGACTTTGGAACTGGATCTCGCTTGCAGAGCGTGTGGCTCTGATACCAATTGTTAGGTCCGTTTGCGTGGATAACCAATTAAGTAGTCCTGTAAACTAGTTCAAACACCTTTCGTGGACACGTTAAACAGTTTAAGATATTATGCAGCTGAAAGTAAATAAACTGTAAAGATAACGAACTCAAGGTTTGTTGACCCAGTTCGGCACAAGCCTACATCTGGGGGATACCAATTCAGGAGATTCACTAATTGTTTTAACTTGATCCTCGATCGAAACAATAGTGACTAGTCACGCCCAACTCCAATCTCCAAGCGGACTGAATTGTCGGACCAAGGCACTCCCCCTGCCTTGGTGAAGATCTCCCCGACCTTGCTTCAATTCCTTGAAGGCTCCTCCTTCAAGTTGCCCTTGGTCGAAACCTGTTGGCGAGTCTCCTTCTAGATTTATCGTTTAAAGCTCTTGAGATGACGACTCCTCGAAAGCCTTGATTGAATCCGTCAGCTTCAATCAAGCATGCAGTAGCACATTATCGATCAATTCACCCGAGGAAGTGTTGATCAAATTTCTTCCTTCAAGATGATAGACTCACGAACACGTAAGGAAGATAATTTCTCTCTTCACAATAGCTTTCGATTGCACAAGGGTCTCAGTGAATAATCCGTCGTGCATCCTCTTCCCTTGGCCGTCCTATTTGAAGAGAGTAACATTTCCTCCATTCTAAGATAGAAGATCTTCTTTCCATAAATGCGCGAATCCTTAGAATGGAGTTGCCCGGATTAAGAGATCTTGGTTTCCATCCTTCGTGTGCAAGATCCGGGCAGGGAATCAGCTAGCCGTTGGAAGTAATACCATTGCAAATTCGCCAGCGTCGCTTCCCTTAAATAGTTTGTCGCCAGATGATGTGGTTGGTCCAACAAAGTAGTTCAGACATCGGTTGAACACATTTGCTCAAAACTGGTTCCCAACAACTTCAATCTGTTTGAGTGGTCTTGCAAGCCTATCACAAATGGGGTTTCGTCAAAGCCAATGCAGAATGATTACTCCATGTTAGGGGTGATATCGAGTCGAGTATCGAGCTTAAACAGTGTAATTCGAGTTTCTACAGTAAAAAAAATTTAAAGTTCTAGCCCGAATTTAACTAGGCTAGATAGTATATAATTTAAATTTAACTTGGCAGTTTTACTTATTATACTACAGAATATAAGTTTGTTAGGCTAGATAAAACTTAAATTGTGTCTAACAATTTTTTTATTTTTAGATTTTTAAAATTTAATAATTCAATCGAGTTTTGATCGAGTATCGAGTCGAGTTTTCCTCACCCCTACTCCATGTGCTACAGACTCTCTGGTGATATGTATTCTTGGTTTGATTCTGTAGGGTTTTTGCTTGCATCAGATATGGCGAATAATGAAAGAGCATTCAGGTCAAATATTTCTTTATAGGTCGAATTATTACAATTTCAGATCCGGGGATGCTTGGCTGTTTATTTTATTGGTGGACCCGTGTTTAAATTAGTCATGGAATTTCGGCATTGGATTTAGATGAGGTGCTTGATTGTTTATATTTTTTTTCTTACATGTCATATATACATGTATATGATTGAGTTTTGTCAATAGTTTAATTTGTACAACCAGATAACCACAATTTAGAATCTTACAGTTTTCGATCCGGGGACGCTTGGGTGTTTCGCTGGTTTCCATTCAGGTAATCTTCATAGCACATACGAAACTTCCTTTGCTAATTAGCCTACTCGAGATCAATGTAGGGCTCATCTTTTTCATTATAGTTTTTTTATTTTTAATGACCATGTCCACTATGCTTTAGACCTTACTGCTTCCAGGAGTAAATGGCATGACTATTTGTGAAGGAAGCTAAGACTTGCAGCCCTTATCTTGTAACTTTCCATATGATTTGGATCTTATCTGACAGTATATATGTGTGTATGCGCTATTATATATTCTACTTCACACTCTTTCATCTTCCAGTAGTTTATGTATTTGTACCCTTTCTTTTAAGAAAAGAAATTGTAATTTTATAATCATCGACTTCCCAGAAATATTTTTATAAATATGGTTGCTTTATGATGAATCAGTTAAATGGCTATTCTGTTGGATTTTACTTCTCTCAATCTGAATCTCAACATTTTGGAGCTTCTGATCGAAATTGGTAAGATCTTGATCCATACATTGACCAAGCAAGTTTGTGTTTGCAGGAATATATTTCCAATCTGTCTGAGCTGTTTACGTGGCAATATGCTAGCCTATTCTATATCTTGCTTTGATTCCAGTCTATCAAGTATCATTTCATTAGCTGAAAGTGGAGTTGATTTTACTTTGTTTGTCCAGAAATTTGAAGTAATAGAGCTTATTGTTGATGTGAAATGCTGCGTACAGGTGTGGGAGATGTAATTAATTCCATCATCATTATTAGAAATGTAACACCCAGATTAAATTAACGCATAATTAATTTAATCAATTGTGGTTAATTGAGCAAGATAAATGATATGGATTATTTTGTAGGTATGATTATGAATGAAGTAGAAGAATAAGTAAGTTCAAACCTACAAGAGAATAAGGGCCCAAGTACTCACTTTAATTGGATAAGTGAAGAGTGGTCCAACACTTGAAGAGCTAGCCCATTCATTGACCCGGCCCATGTCCCGTGACCCGACCCGAACCTTTTGGGGAGGTTAAAAATCTGAATCGGGGATTGAGACTCATTTGTTCCACACCCCAAACACCCTATTCCTGTCGCTTGTTGAGGAAAGGGTTAGGGCTTCCAAAATCTTGAGGAAAGTGGTGGATTTTACCAAAGAATCACTTGGGGGTTTACCCTATATGGCTTTCATAAGTGTTTTTCTTGAGTTTCGCTTGCATTTTGTTGCCTTGGATGTGATTTTGGATGGCATTTCTTAGAGTGATGAAAATTGGCATTTGAATGGGAATTTTTGTAGTTTGGGTTGATTGAGGTTTGGAATTTCCACTTTTGGAGCTGGGTTCTTGCACTGGGGGACTAAGGTAAGTATTTGGCTTAGTTTTGTTCGTGTTAATTGAAGATTTAACTCAAAACCCTTACATTTTGTGGGTTGAGCTTAAATTGAAGGATTATTGATGATTTGGTGTTAATTCTTGCATTGTAGCTTGCATTTGGTAATGGGAGCTTGTGGGAGTTGATATTGAAGATATTGGGACACCAAGATACAAAGTAAGAGTAGGACATAGCTTAATGTCGGGGAAAAATGGGAGAAATATGGAAGAAAACGCAGAACAGCGTTTACTGCTCTATTGTGATCAGTTTAGCCGCCGCAAGACCTTGGCGGCGCTCGAAAAGGGTCCGGAGCGCCAATGCAGCGCCCCAGATCTCCAGGGTTCCAGTTCAGGCGCCACAATGCTTGTGTGGCGCCTGAAACCCCCTTTGAGCGCCAGTGTGGCGCCTCCTGTGCCACCTGCTCGCCCGAATTGCTGTCTTCTTCCATTTTTCGTTCCATTTCGTACTTTATCATTTCTTACTAGTTTCTAGGCCTTGAGGAATGTTTAAAAATGGTCCAATGTGAGGTATTGTATGAGGCTTATAGCCGGGTTGTTATGATGATGGACTTTGTTTCTGTTGCTTACTCTGATGTTGTGTTATTATTAGATTCTCTAATTACCAAGTTTCATGTTATTAAAATTAAATTGATTGGCGAGCAGTTTAAGTGAAGATACACGGCATTGACGTCACAAAAATTGGTTTTAAAATTTTTGGGGCGTTACATCTTGGTATCAAAGCCATGTGTGCTCTTATGTGCTTAGAATTTTGACACTAGCATGTGGTGAGGTGTGTGGGGGATGCATATAGTCTAGGAATTGCATCTAATTATGCTTATATTCCTGTTGCTCTACATCATTTTTGGGATGGCTGCGTACCTTATGGGATTGAGTCTTGGTTTTCGAGCTAAATCACGATCAATCCATAAGGATATCCCGGGAGATCTATACTTTTTATTTATTCATCGGTATTGTTACTGAATGTTATTCAGTGGTTTGTTATGGTTGAGTACAGGATACTGCCGTGCAGAGTTGGAAACCTGGGAGGCGGGAAGGGCCTTATAGAAATCCGGGGCCAATAATCGGTGACTGTGGGCATTACATCGTCGGCGAAAGGAATGACCTCACTAATGAGAAGGACTTTCATGATGATGAAGTTTTGGGAGTTGATGAAGGACTTCACGGTGATGATGAATCAGTTCCACCACCACCGCCACTAGGGCCTATGCCTCTTAATCCCGCTCAGTTTATGCCACGGATGTTCTCAATTATGGTGAACATGAATTAGGGACACAGAGTCGATCCAGTTCATTCCAAGCAGCCTTCTGTGGATTATGTGTACCTGGCTAGAAACCACTAGCCTCCGGTGTTCAACGGGGCACCAGATCCAGTTATTCTAAACTATGAGTCCTATTTAATGAGCAGGGTTTGGAAAATAAAGGCTGTCAAAGAACCGAAGGGTTAAAGTGGGGAGCCAACATCTTGTGCGTCCAGCATTATATTGGTGGCGAGCTTGTAAAAATGAGCTCGTGAAGAGTCCGAGATGCACTTAGGAGGCGATCTACTACGCCTTACGATCTCATTCTAAATCCCTCAGACGATGGATGTCAAGAGGAGAGAGTTCCTCACTATGGAGCAAGTGGGGGCATGTCAGCTCCAGAAATTTTCAGTGTCCATGGAGCTTGCTATATTACTGCAATTCATTGTAAGATAGTGCCTCATGTTGTTGAATGAGTAGATACTGTATTTGTTGACAACGTGCTAACTTATATTGTGTTTGACATTCGGGCATCATGTTCACTTATATCCTCAGATATTATATCTGAACCCCGGATGGGACCTTTGATGACTTATCATCTTTATTACCACCTAGTGATATAATACGAAGTGAATGGATAAGACCCGATGCACGTATAACTATAAAGGAATCTGGAGTTCAACACTGATCTCGTGGTGTTAGACTTAGCTGATTCAATGTCATACTGGGAATGGATTGCTATCCAAGTACCAGGTGAGGTTAGATTGCAGAGTACCGAGAATATCCTTCTTCGATCAAGAAGGTGAGAAAGTGACATATTACCCTAATGTTCGGGTTGTATCCTCTGTATCTTCTGTGGTATTAAACAGAAAGTTGTATCCTTTCTTATGTGCACGAGATCATACCACCGACATCAAGACTAGAAGTATCACAAATTCCTATAATCTCGGAATCTTTCGATGTATTTCCGATGAGATACCCGGGAGATAGATCTTGCCATAGACTTGGTGCCAGGGGCAATGCTGATTGCCAAGGCTCCTTATGGTATGGCTCCTGCAGAATTGAGGGAGTTGAAGGAGCAGCTTAAGGAGTTACTTGATAAAGGATACATTCAACCAAGCGGTTCGCCTTGGAGGAGTACCAATAATTTTTTGAAGAGGATTGTTGGGAGTTGCGGATGTGCATCGATTACGGCGAACTTAATCAGGTGACGGTCAAAAACCCATATCCAATGCCAAGGATTGACGACTTGTTTGATCAACTAAAGGGCACTTCAACGTTTTCTAAGACTGATTGAAGATTCGGATATCATCAGATTTGAGTAGTGAAAAGGGGACCATGAGAAAATATCCTTCCGAGCACGTTATGGTCATTTTGAAGTTATGGTGATGTCGTTCGAAATGACTAATGCACCGGCAGTTTTCATGGACTTGATGCATCATGTGCTTAGACCATGGTTGGATGTGTGTATGGTCATTTTCATCGATGAATTTACGTATACTCTCCCGATCTACAGACGCATATGGAGTATCTCAGAACAGTTTTGTAGGTGCTGCAAGAGCACAAATTATATGCCAAGCTATCAAAATGTGACTTCTGGCTAGATAAGGTGGCCCTTCTTGGGCATATCATATCGGGAGAAGGTATTTCAGTCGATCCAGCTAAGGTGAAAGCAGTGTTGGAGTGGAATTTACCAACTAATGTTAGTGAGGTACGTAGTTTCTTTGGATTGGTGGGATACTACAGGAGATTCATTGAGGGGTTCGCAAGAATTGCTAGACTCCTGACTCAGTTGTTGAGGAAAGATGTATCTTATCAGTGGAGCGAGGATTGCCAAGAGGCATTTGAGCTATTGAAGGAAAAGGTGACGGAAGCTCCAGTTTTGGTGTTACCCGATGAATCTGGGGAATATGAGGTACACACCAATGCATCTCATCGAGGGCTTGGATGTGTATTTATGCAGAATGGCAGGGTGATTGCATATGCATCTAGGCAATTGAAGCCTCATGAGCTAAATTACCCAACTCACGACTTGGAGATGGCAGGGGCCATGCCTGCATTGAAGATTTTGAGACATTATCTTTATCAAGTGTCAAATCAATTCGGACCACAAGAATCTTAAGTGTCTCTACACTGCAGATAAGATGAGTTGAAGGCAGCGAAGGTGGTTGGAGTTCTTGCAGGACTATGACACTAGCATTCAGTACATTGAAGGAAAAGCGAATTGAGTGGCTGATGCACTTAGCAGGAAGGGACATACGCTGAACACTATTACCCTCCCACGGCATTTGAGGCAAGAATTGGAAAAGGAGGAAATTGTGGCAATCCCCTGCGGTATGAAGGCGAGGTTAAATGCTATGACCGCAATGCCTTCATTACTCGAGGAGCTCAGATTGAGCCAAGCTGTGATGTCAAGAGATGATGCACTTGAGAGCTAAGATTCGACAAGGTGAGGCGAAAGGATTCTTAGTGGATAGTAGGGGAATGCTTAAGTTTGGGGACCGTTGGTGTGTGCCTTCTGTGGATCAGGCGTTGAAAAGAAAGATTATGGGGGAAGCACATTGTACACCTTACTCTGTACATCTAGGATCAGTGAAGATGTACGAGGACTTGAGGCTGAGTTATTGGTGGAAAGGTATGAAGAAGGAGATTGTTGAGTTTGTGTCTAAGTGCCCTATTTGTCAGAAGGTTAAGGCAAAGCACATGCGACCTTCGGGGTATTGCAACCTTGGAGGATCCCATGTAGAAGTGGCAGTCCATTCTATGGATTTTGTCACAGGGCTGCCTAAGACGAGGAACAGGTTAGACACCATATGGGTAATCGTGGATCGATTAACTAAGAGTGCGGGGGTTATTCCTGTGAGATTAAATTGATGATGCAACAGTTGACGGGTGCCGAAGGAGATCATTTCAAACATGAATTCCAGATTCTTATATAGGTTTTTGAAGGAATCGCAAGAAGCTTTTGGCACTCCGAATTGTATGAGTACAGCATAGCACCCTCAGACCGATGGACAGATAGAGAGAACCATTACGACTCTGGAGGCTATGTAGAGAACTTGTGTGATGGATTTCCAAGGACCGCTACTAACGATCCTTCAGAGCGAGTGGAAATGGGTCTTAAAATGATTGAACAAACCACATAAGTCGTGAGGATGACCAGAGACAGAATGAATGAGGCCCAGGACCTCCAGAAGAGTTATGCTGATTTGGCAAGGAGGGACATTGAGTTTGCTGTCGGCGATTGGGTGCGTTTGAGAGTCTCACCGATGAGAGGTGTGAGGCGATTCGGGAAGAAAGAAAAACTGAGTCCCCGATTTATAAGTCCCTTTGAGATCATCATGAAAGTTGGGAAGGCAGCCAATCGCTTGGACTGACCAACTGAGGTGGAAACCTGCATAATGTTTTCATGTATCACAATTGAGGAAGTAGTTATCGGATCCCCACAAGATCATCCAACCGGACGAGGTGGAGTTGGATGAGAGTTTGGAATATAAGGAGTACCCCGTGGCGATTTTGGATACCAGAGAGAAAGTACTTCGCAACAGGGTGATCAAGATGGTGAAAGTACTTTGGTCTAGAAAAGGAGTAGAAGATGCCACATGGGAGACATCGGACAGCATGATGGGGCGATATCCTGGATTTGATTTAACTCAAATTCAATGAGGTATCTTACCTAATCCATAATCTTTCATTCAAGGATGAATTATACTAAGGGGGAGGGATTGTAACACCCTGATTTAATTAACGCATAATTAATTTAATTAATTGTGATTAATTGAACAAGATAAATGATATAGATTATTTTTTAGGTATGATTATGAGTGAAGTGGAAGAATAAGTGTGTTCAAACTGACAAGAGAATAAGGACCAAGTGCTCACTTTAATTGGATAAGTGAAGAGTGGTCCAACACTTGAAGAGCTAGTCCATTCATCGACCCGACCCGAACCTTTTGGGGAGGTTAAAAATCTGAATTGGGGATTGAGACTCATTCGTTCCACACCCCATTCCCGTCGCTTGTTGAGGAAAAGGGCTTCCAAAATCTTGAGGAAATTGGTGGATTTTACCAAGAATCACTTGGGGGTTTATCCCATATGGCTTTGGTAAGTGTTTTTCTTGAGTTTCCCTTGAATTTTGCTGCCTTGGATGTGATTTTGGATGGCATTTCTTAGAGTGACGAAAATTGGCATTTGAATGGAAATTTTTGTAGTTTGGGTTGATTAAGGTTTGGATTTTCCACTTTTGGAGATGGATTCTTGTATTGGGGGACTGAGATAAATATTTGGCTTGGTTTTGTTTGGGTTAATTGAAGATTTAACTCAAAACCCTTGCATGTTGTGGGTTGAGCTCAAATTGAAGGATTATTGATGATTTGGGGTTAATTCTAGCATTGTAGCTTGCATTTGGTGATGGGGAGCTTGTGGGAGTTAATATTGAAGATACTGGGGGACATAGCTTAATGTGGGGGAAAAATGGGAGAAAGATGGAAGAAAACGTAGAACAACATTTGTTGTTCTGCTGTGTTCAAATTAGGCGCCGCACAGCCTTGGCGGCGCCCAAAAACGGTCCAGAGCGCCAATGAGATTGGGCATGTGTTTAACATTATTGTGATTTGTGATTTTGTGCTTTTGAGAATACAAATCTCATGTTTATGTTTTCGAGTTGTTAAACTGGGCATACTTGATTATTTGATTTTCCTGGGAACATATATTGTGATGACTATGTGTTTATGCTTTCGAGAACTTTGTTCTGGGCATGCAAGCTTTTGAGAGCAAAATGCTCTGGGCTCAACCCGTTGTCTGTGGATCGATCCTTGGGGATGCCACTCCGTAAGTCCATCTTTTCTTTTTTGTAGCATGTCTTATGAATACTTTTTTTCTATTTGTACTTTGTATTTTTTTTTCGATTTTTGATATCATCTTATAATAATTTATATTTTATGGGTGCTTTTAATCATCTAACAAGCTTCTTTCACCAATGTTTAAGGAAAAATATATCTTCCGTCCAACACATGTGCGTTTGTCAAATATTCACTTCATATAAAGTCATTGAGACAGCACATGTGCATAATAAATTTCTACTCAAGAGAAATGGTTGAATGATTACCTTGAACTGTTGCAACAATTTGGAATGAATCTTCTTTCTGTTTCGTCTCTTTTAGTCGTGATATGTGGTTGTAGATGTTATAATATATATTCTATTTTTTCCATTTTAGTGGATTATTGATTTCGGTTTAAAGGTGAGGGAGAGAAATAGTCATTGTATAATTGATTGAATTATATGGTAATTTATAGTATTATTAATTACTGTATTATAAAGTATTACCATATTTAGTGCTTTGTTTGTTTGAACCATAGTATTACAGAATTTGCTCTCCATTTTTTGTTATGAAATTATTTGCTAATTTGGTCCTTTCCAATGTAAAATATGGTTAAGAATTTTTAGTATACTCAAATTTCTTTAAATAATTCTACTTCTTTTTGTGTTTTAATACTTTATATATAAAAATGAAAATTTATCTTATTATTCATATTTTAATAATTTTGAGGTTTCTCAATTAACCTTATCATAATATTGAAAAACACTATTAAATAATATATCGTCCAGGGTTTGGGGACTTACCCAAGTAGTAACTCCCCCAACTCCCAACCAATAGGTTGGGGGTTTGAATCCCCACCTGGACCCCATCCCTCCCCTTTGTTCCATTTGTAGTTGTGTGGCGTGGGCTCCCACCACTCCTTTCCAGGCCTTAAATGGCTCCTCTAAAGAATAGTATATTGTCTAAAAACATTACAATAGTAGAAATATTTAATATGATTCACTTCCGAATAATAAGATCATAATTTAACTTAGATACTTGAGCATATCAAACCCAGGGACCTGATCCCGGTCCATATTGAGGATAACCTTCAACTCCAGCAGCAGGCAATTGATGCATAGAGTTTGGCAATGGTTATGTTTACTTGACAAGAAATGTATTAGAAGAAGTTGTAAGCATAAGTTGTATGGTATCTGCGTGTTTTTATAGCCAAATGTATGTTGTTGCTGAGCAATTCTTGTAATGGTATATTGTGTCTGACTGTTTGACAATAGATAAATACTCCCACTGTTTTTTAAAAATTGTAACAATCAGGTATTTCACGCACTCCAATGCACTTATTTCACATATAATATCTCAAATTGTGTAATTGTAAAAATTATAAAAATTTGATATTATAAATGTGCTAAAATATCGAATCAAAGTTACAGAATAAATAGTAAAACCTATGCCAATGTTTCAATCATTAGAGGACGGAGGGATTATAACCTAACCTATTAAATAAAAATTATTTAAAAATAAATCCGACTATGGCTTTGGGTAAATAATATATTTAAGTTTGATCTCATATAATTATGAAAATTATTTTAATTTTACTCTGATAAATTTAAATTAATAAAAAGAATTGACTTTATTTAAATTTATATACAAAAAACCTAAACTAAATTTGTTTATCTCATGTAAATTCCGGTGAACATTTATCATACAATTTTTCTGTTCTGAACGTTTTGGGTAGGGAGATTACTTCAGACCTTTATGGGACGGTCTCTTTTTTATCATCGTTTTTCTGTCATAATTTTGCTCAATAATGTATGATTAAAAGTAAAAGCCCTGATGTAATACCCGAGAATTTTGCAACATAAAATAAATAAATAAATAATAAATGAATACAATAAATAAATAAATATAATAAAAAGATAAAGAATCATAAAGAAATGAGAAATGGAATTTAATTTAAGAAGGAATTAAAGTTCCGAGAAGCTGAAGACAATTTAATTAAATAAATTGTTACACGGGAACCCTATACAAATAGACTCGATAATTCGATGCCAACATTTAATTTGGATCCGAATAAAATTTAGGTAGGAAATAGGAGTCCGAAGATAGCCAGGAAATCGGAGTCCAAGAACATAGGGGGATAGAAGTCCGAAAGAGATGAGAAAAGACCCGACGGATCGCACGACCCGGCCCAGACCGCAACCTGGACCATGGCCGCGCGGTCTCCACGCGCTCCTAAGGGTAACCCCACGCCATTAGCGGCAGTAGCGGCGTTCCGCGATTCTTTCGCCCAATTCCGGATTTTTCAACTTCGGTTACTTACCTTTCGGCTCAAGATACCCTAGGGCAGATCTTGGACGACCCCTAAGCCTCCTAAATCTATAAATAATCTTTCTCTTCGACCCCGAACACTTTTCAAACCCTACGAAAATCTCTCTACATATCAAACCCTAATCCCGGAGTCGTCGGAGGCACGAAGGCATTCGAAGAGTGAGTTAGACGAAAATTTGAAGACCCTTTTTGTCGTGGTAAGATCTTGTTCATTCTTTTCCATTCAAGATTCGAAAATGAATCCTAATTAAACCTCTTTTCTATTCTAAACCCCGATCCGGACGCGTTGAGGAAAAACGAAGGATCTGGGAGGACGAACGAAGGAAGTGGAAGCCACGCCTAGGAATCGACGAGCCGGGTCATCCATAAACACGTAAGTGAACGCTTACTGTGGTTTTGGGTTGTTAAAAATCTACCGAATACATAGATCTAAATAAAGAACCTTAAAAATCTGTCAACAAAAGAATCCTACGGTTCAGCGTTTTGCTTTGAATTTTTCGAACCCTTAAAACAGTTCAAACGGGAAAACTTAAAACATGAAAAATGTTCCTAAGACATTGATCTAGTTCATGTAAAAATCTCATAATTTTTCATTGTGGTTTGTTATCTGAAAACGGTCTCAAACAAACCTGCCTCAAAAATTAGATCTTGAACTGTGACAGATTCTTAATCCGAACTTGTGGATGATTTTCACATTAGATCTATACCGATTTAGGATTAGTGTTGAACATAAGAATTGTAGATCTATAGGTTTAGAACACCTCTGTAAATTGTTAGAAATTTTTGTTAATATTTGAACCCTCGAAATGGAACCGAACCAATCTGTGTTTTCCTCGGACTCCTAAAAATCGACAGAACGGATTTCTAAACTTAATCTGATTTTTCGAAACTGATTTAGTTGGAATTAGGCTTTGAGTTCTAAACAAACATTTTAGATAAGCGTTTTAGGAGTAAGCGTGTAAAATTTTATCAAATTTGGTATTCATTTGATATGTTAAAAATTTCATCTTTGAAAACTGCTATGCCTGAATCCGGGCAGAACACTATTTCTGTGCAAAATCCCATTTTTGACTTATTTCCGTAATCCGGATTGAAAAAGTTAAAACATGAAACTTGTTCCTTGGTGTTTTGGAGAGCTACTGCTTGAATTTGAGAATTTTTGGTCGTGAAATAGATTTTTAAATATGACAGGCCCAAGCTAATAGATAAAACCCTGTAAGCGTTGTTTGAGCGATGTCTCAACAACCTGCAAACCACAACCAGAGGCACACACAAACAGAGTGTGGAAAATAAACAAGAACACAAAGAGTTTGGTTACCCGGTTCGGTCAAACCGATCTACATCCGGGGGATCCCAATCCAGGCATTTCACTAACTCCCAAGGCTCACAGATACCCTCTGTTTACAACTCCAAACACATTACCACACTAGGACTCAGCAACACCCAAGAACTCACCCTTCTTGACTGAACAGACTGTTGGACCCCGCTGTTCCAACATCCGCTGGACAACCCAATCCTAATGCTCAGTGCAGCGAGCTGTCTACCGTTGGAGCAGCTACTAAACAATATGCTCAGACAATCTAAACACCAGATTCAGCTCACAAACATTTTCACTCAAGATATCACTCAGCAAATTATGAAAATGTAAGTTTAAATGATTCAAGAACCCTATCAAAATGATATAGAAATTACCCCAATCAGCAAGCCATTTTGATAGATGAACTCAGCAGCTTTTCTCCTCCATTTATGCCTCCATTTGCAACAGCCATTTCTCTCAAAATATTCTCTCAAATGTATGATAATCAAACAATGAAATATGAGAGCAATAAGATCAAAATACTCCAATCAAAATGAACAAAAGATGCACTCCAATCAGCAGCTTCATTTTGATGGAAAACTTCAAAGATTTCTTCAACCTTCAAGCATGAATGTCCATGGCAGCCCTCAACTCTCCAAAGGTTTTTCTCTCAAAATTATCTCTCTATTTTGTTGTCTTAGCCCCCAAGAAATGAGGGATAACCCTATTTATATGAATAAGCTCGAACCCTAGGCCCATTGGGCTGATTTTGGGCTGAGGCTAGGTCATAACAGCTCATCTGTATTTTTTTTCTTTTCTGCTGCAGTCAGTTGGTTGTTCTTCGGTTGTTCGCACATCCTTTAAACAACGATCATCTTCACAACATAACTCAAATACCTAACAATCTCCCCCTTTGTGGAGATGATCGGCCAAAACAATCAGAAGATGTTAGAACAACGATTATCAATAAAAATTGTTCATTCAGCATCCCAACGACCCAAATTCTCCCCCTTTTTGGGTGAACAACTTCACAAATCAAATCAGCATCAAAAGTACTAAAAATAGGCCAGTTCAGCAATCATAATAAAGTTTTATACCAGTCAGCAATTCATTGTTTCAGCAACGCTGCAACATCACCAGCTCCCTTTCCGAACTGATCAATCATCAAATTCTTCATTCACGCATTGTTCCAACAACCCTGTCACAACTTCAGTACGACAATGTGCAGAGATAAGAAATCTCCATTTGACTCCCCTTAATCAACTCCCCCTTAATCAATAATCATTCAGGTAAAATATGAATGCAATGTAGACCACGAACCAAGTTGGATTAGGCAAAATAAATAATCATGAAAACTGTGCCCACATATCCAACTTCTCACCCTTTTTGGTATAATTTAATACCATTGGTTGTTCCTCCAGGGTCAAGATCACTAGATGTGTCCTTCTGGAGTGATAAATCTGTAGATTGCACTTTCTTAGGAATCCACATAGTTCGAAACTTGATGTGCTTCCGCAGTTCCTCGGATGGCCAAACAACGGGCTTACCACGCAGGATATCTTTCACCAGCCTGTTGCAAGTATTAGCAGTGTGCCCAGAAAATTTGCAATATGCACAGCTCCATTGTTTCTTGGTTGTACCAACATCCGTATCAAGACCGCTTTCATCAGCAATATTCTTGGCTGACCCTTGACTCAACATGCCTCCTTTAACAAATATTGTCTTTGAAGATGAGGCTTCATTCCCTTGATAGCCAATCCCAGACATATCAGCTTTAGATTTTCCTTGGTTGATCATCACATCTAGTTTTTCTTTGTTCTTCATCATGGCATCGATGTGACTGACTTTCACCAACAACTCAGAATTGGTAGACATTAGAGCATCTCTTTCTTCTTCCAATCTCTTCTTATCACCACTCAACAAATCAACAGTCTTAGTCAACTTCTTGATTTCTTTTTTCAAATCAGCAATCTCATCATCTCTGTCGTCAACAGCATCATTTGGATCACAAATTTGACCCAACAATATTTTGTTTTCACCAACAGCACACTTGTAGTTTTCCTTAAGCTCATCGAATGCTTCAGCAAGCTCATCAAACTCCATATCAACTTCAACAATAGTGTCATCTTGAGCTTGTTCAGATTTTTCAGAAGATGGTGTGCTCCCACCAGCATGTACAGTAAATGCAATATTAACATCATCGGACTCTGCATCACTTGGTTGTTCATCAGATGTTTCAACAACGTCGTCATCACTGAGTGTTGCTTTCATAGCTTGTTTACCTCTCCTCTTTGTTGTAGGGCATTCAGATTTCTTGTGGCCAACTCCTCTACATTCAAAGCACTTCAGATCTTTGAATCCTTCAGGCAGATCGTTTATAACAACTTTCTTGGTCTTCTTTTGTTCATCATGAGAAGAACTCCCTTTGTGGGGTTGTCTGCCGGTTGTTCCAACTTTCTGTCGACTGCCATCATACTTGTTCTTTCCAAATTCTTTAGCTCTCTTTTCTTGCAGCATCTTAGCCAATTTCTTGGTTAAATATGCCTTTTCTTCATTGTCAATGCACTGAATCTCATTCTCAACTTTAAAGGCCAGATTGCGAGTAGGTTCCTCTTCCAAATAGTTCATCTCAAAAGTCTGAAGTGAACCAACCAATGCTTCAAGAGTAAAGGTCTTGGTCTTCTCAAGTTCTTCAAGAGTGGAAACCTTCGATTAATATTTACGAGTAACCGTTCTCAGCATCTTTCGAACCAACTTTGCATTATCATACTTCAAACCAAAAGACTGAGCTTCATTGACCAACTTCTTGAACCGAGCATGATAAGCAGCAATATTCTCATCCTCCTGCATCCGAATACTGTCAAAGGCAGATTCAATTCTCTGAAGTTTCAAGGCTTGTACATCAGAAGATCCTTCATAAGTTGCTTCCAAAGCAGTCCATGCTTCATGAGCTGTTTCACAATTTGAGATAATATGATATTGTGACTCATCCACGGCATTGAACAAACAGTTTAAAGTAGTGTTGTTCCCTTGTTCCTTGTTCTTCTGAGCAGCAGACATTTCTTCTTGAGTAGCATGAACAAAAGTAGTAATAGCAGCAGAGGTTTCAGTAGCAGGCGTGCGGACCTCTTTCATAGGTTGTTCCCAGGGTGTTAGAACAGCATTCCAGACATCTACACCAGTATGCTTAAGAAATATCCTCATTCGATTCTTCCAGAATGGATAATTCGAACCATCAAACAGAGGAGGTCTCGAAACAGAGCCACCTTCTCTATTCATATTGGACCGGACTCAGCTAAACGTTAGAACCCCCGCTCTGATACCAATTGACAGGCCCAAGCTAATAGATAAAACCCTGTAAGCGTTGTTTGAGCGATGTCTCAACAACCTGCAAACCACAACCAGAGGCACACACAAACAGAGTGTGGAAAATAAACAAGAACACAAAGAGTTTGGTTACCCGGTTCGATCAAACCGATCTACATCCGGGGGATCCCAATCCAGGCATTTCACTAACTCCCAAGGCTCACAGATACCCTCTGTTTACAACTCCAAACACCTTACCACACTAGGACTCAGCAACACCCAAGAACTCACCCTTCTTAACTGAACAGACTGTTGGACCCCGCTGTTCCAACATCCGCTGGACAACCCAATCCTAATGCTCAGTGCAGCGAGCTGTCTACCCTTGGAGCAGCTACTAAACAATATGCTCAGACAATCTAAACACCAGATTCAGCTCACAAACATTTTCACTCAAGATATCACTCAGCAAATTATGAAAATGTAAGTTTAAATGACTCAAGAACCCTATCAAAATGATATAGAAATTACCCCAATCAGCAAGCCATTTTGATAGATGAACTCAGCAGCTTTTCTCCTCCATTTATGCCTCCATTTGCAGCAGCCATTTCTCTCAAAATATTCTCTCAAATGTATGATAATCAAACAATGAAATATGAGAGCAATAAAATCAAAATACTCCAATCAAAATGAACAAAAGATGCACTCCAATCAGCAGCTTCATTTTGATGGAAAACTTCAAAGATTTCTTCAACCTTCAAGCATGAATGTCCATGGCAGCCCTCAACTCTCCAAAGGTTTTTCTCTCAAAATTCTCTCTCTATTTTGTTGTCTTAGCCTCCAAGAAATGAGGGATAACCCTATTTATATGAATAAGCTCGAACCCTAGGCCCATTGGGCTGATTTTGGGCTGAGGCTAGGTCATAACAGCTCATCTGTATTTTTTGTCTTTTCTGCTGCAGTCAGTTGGTTGTTCTTCGGTTGTTCGCACATCCTTTAAACAACGATCATCTTCACAACATAACTCAAAGCGACAATGATACTTGTGGACATAAGAGCCCAAGCGTAAGGTTGGCGGACATAAGAGCCCTAGCGATGGTGATCTGTAGAAGAAATGAAACGAGACATTCATAAGAGATTCAAATTAAATCCTTGATAAATTGTGCTTTTAAATTTATGTTAATTTATTCAATTACTTTGCAAGCTATATTTATGATTTTATGTATACCATGTCTTGTAAATTATGCAATTAAATTATTAGATGAATAAATTAAATCATGTATTGTATGCACATGTTTTCTTTAAATTAATTAAAGGCTTTGAAACCCCTTAATCACGCTTGGTGTTAACTTACTCAGCACGTTTTTGCTGACCAAACCACGTTTTTCCTTTTTTTTTTCTACAGAGTATAAAGAATATGCATCATCATATGCATGCACGGGATATTTGGAAAAACTTTATTTTTCTTATGTTATTCTGTTACTAGTTATGCATTGCACGAACGGGCCTGTTTAACCCGTGTTTTGGCCGTATTGGCTCAATTTTAAATTTCGCTGCACTTTCCGCTGCAACTTTGATATTATGATTTTTAAACTATATTACAATGGGCTGTTTGAATGTTTTAAATTCTGAAAAACCATAGCCTTGCATCTCTATAGCAAGCTCGGAGAAACCGTGTCTTGTTAGGGAGGTGTGGCGGTGACATCCCGACCTGGGTTACCAAAAACCGGGGTATTACAGAGTAGTATCAGAGCCCAACATATTTTAAAGCTATTTATTTTAAAAAAAAATATCTGATACCAGAGTGGTATCAGAGCCCATACTATTTTAAATCTATTTATTTTAAAAGAAATATCTGATACCAAGAGTGGTATCAGAGCCCGAAATACTTTTAAACCTATTGTTATTATTTTTAACTATTATTTTTAAACCATTAGTATTTTTAAACTATTATTACTATCAATATTATTACTTTAAAAACCCATGGGATAGATTTTATTTTTAAAAAAAACCCATGGGAAAAATAGTGCATTTATTTTTGGGGGGATCATCATGTGCATGCGCCTATTGCATTTTCTATAACTTAGATAACCTAGAAGCGACGTTGTTCTAACTTAGATCTCTTGCTTGCACTAGATAACTTAGAAGTTTGACATCGAATTAGGAACACTAACTAGAGACTGATCTTGCCTTAATTCTAGATCTCATTCATCTATGCGCACGATTAAGCATAACAATCATCGGCCCTTGCCATTCCTATCCTCATACGAAACCATTTCCTTATGTTAAAAAAAATAATAATAATAAAAAATCAAGTTTTTATTCAAAACACTCTTTATTTCAAAAAAAAAAAATCTTGTTTGATTTCCCAAACAACAAATCCAAAATTCAAAATTCGAGACAAAAAAAAAATACCCTCAACCGTTTTCTTGACTCCATAATTCTCTTCCTAAACGACCTCTCAAATCCTCAGAGGCTAATCTATACACGTTTATAACAGAAAATGGCACCTAGAAGGGAACCGAGGAAGGTAAGTCCAAACGGCACTGACGCTAACCTCCCCAACGTGGCCAACAACAATGGGACTCCTCAGAACCTAAGAGAACGAGTGTCACCTGTGCCCAAAAATATGGAAGAACGTTTAAAAACTGTAGAGGAAGTCCTTTTAGCATTAGGAAATGCTGAGGTGCATAGGGCACAAGCAGTAGTACCTCCGCCAGTAGCCCGAGTCAACTACTTGGCATTGGTAAACCCCTACAACCCAACCCATTATGACGGCCAAGAGGATCCGGCCAAGTTGGAAGGTTGGATCCGTACCTTTGATAACCTCTTGAACGCTATCAAATGCCCTCATGAGGAGAAGGTACACGTAGCAACCTACTACTTAGGAGGCGAAGCCGATGAGTGGTGGCAAAACCTGCAAATGAATTCAGAGGAAGACGAAGAAGCCTACACCTGGGAAGAACTTAAGGAAGCCTTGAGGGAAAGGTTTTACCCACTGAGCACCAAGACTGCGAAATACGAGGAATTTATCAACCTAAAGCAAGGTGCGCAAACAGTGCAAAAGTACTATACCAAATTCAAGGAGCTAGTACGATTTGCTACGAGGCTAGTACCAACCGACTCTGACAAGGCTCAGAAATTCGAGATGGGTGTGAACCTTAGTATCCTGGAGATACTTGCAGTAGGACAATTCACGAACCTGCAGACGATATATGACCGCGCTGTAGTAATTGCTCGAATCCAGCAATTGAAGCGTAAAGAACATGGTGAGCCGAGCAAGGACTCGTAAGGACTTGAGAAGAAGGATCGGAAAGACAACGATAACAACTCTAGGAAGGACAATGGATCTCGAAAGAAAGAAAATAAAGGTCGCAACAATGAAGGAGATGACAACCGTGGTGCGTTTATACCACGCTGCCCACGATGCAACCATACACATCTGGTGCGCCAATGCCAGAAGCCTGGAACCTTCAATAGGTGCGGCAAGCTTGGTCACAAGACAAGGGGATGTCGAACGCCAGAGGAGGCGATCGAAAAGAGAGTAGACTTGGTGAACCTTCAGCAAGGAGAGAGGGACGAGGAATAAAGACCAAAACCCGAACCTTCTCGAGAATAACGTATAGGCAGTTATGGGGACATAACTAAAATCCTAAGGGGGAGAGGATGTGATACCCCATAATTTCTCTTTGGAGTTCGACTCGATAAGATGTATCCTAAATCAATAAATAAACAAATTCAAATTATTTTGAACTACGTTATGGCTTGATCCCTTCACAGGGTACGTTGGCAGCTTAGAAATTTTAATTCTAAGTTCAGTCACAAAATAATAAAATAAACAAAAGGACTAACTCTTAGCACGACAAAAGCCGAAACACAACTTCGAGGATGAAGTTGATTCTTAAGGAGGGTAGACTGTAATACCCGAGAATTTTGCAACATAAAATAAATAAATAAATAATAAATAAATACAATAAATAAATAAATATAATAAAAAGATAAAGAATCATAAAGAAATGGGAAATGGAATTTAATTTAAGAATGCATTAAAGTTCCGAGAGCCCGTGAAGCTGAAGACAATTTAATGAAATAAATTGTTACACGGGAACCCTATACCAATAGACTCGATAATTCGAGGCCAACATTTAGTTTGGATCCGAACAAAATTTAGGTAGAAAATAGGAGTCCGAAGATAGCCCGAAAATCGGAGTCCAAGAACATAGGGGAATAGAAGTCCGAAAGAAAGGAGAAAAGACCCGACGGATCGCACGACCCGGCCCAGACCGCAGCCTGGACCAAGGCCGCGCGGTCTCCGGCGCTCTTAAGGGTAACCCTGCGCCAACCTCGCGCCGTTAGCGGCAGTCGCGACATTCCGTGATTCTCTTGCCCGATTCCGGATTTTTCAACTTCGGTTACTTACCTTTCGGCTCAAGACACCCTAGGGCAGATCTTGGACGACCCCTAGGCCTCCTACATCTATAAATAATCGTTCTCTTCGACCCCGAACACTTTTCAAACCCTACGAAATTCCCTCTACATATCAAACCCTAATCCCGGAGTCGTTGGAGGTACGAAGGCATTCGAAGACTGAGTTGGACGAAAATTTGGAGACCCTTGTTGTCGTGGTAAGATCTTGTTCATTCTTTTCCATTCAAGATTCGAAAATGAATCCTAATTAAACCTCTTTTCTATTCTAAACCCCGATCCGGACGCGTTGAGGAAAAATGAAGGATCTCGGAGGACGAACGAAGGAAGTGGAAGCCACGCCTGCGAATCGACGAGCCGGATCATCCATAAAATCGTAAGTTAATGCTTACTGTGGTTTTGGGTTGTTAAAAATCTACCGAATACATAGATCTAAATAAAGAGTCCTAAAAATCTGTCAGCAAAAGAATCCTATGGCGCAGCATTTTGCTTTGAATTTTTCGAACCCTTAAAACAGTTCAAACAGAAAACTTAAATCATGAAAAACGTTCCTAAGACACTGATCTAGTTCGTGTAAAAATCTCACAATTTTTTATCGTGGTTTGATATCTGAAAACGGTCTCGAACGAACCTGCCTCAAAAATTAGATCTTGAACGGTGACAGAATCTTAGTCCGAACTTGTGGATAATTTTCACATTAGATCTAGACCGATTTAGGATTAATGTTGAACATAAGAATTGTAGATCTATAGTTTAGAACACCTCTGTAAATTTTTATAATTTTTTGTTAATTTTCATTGGACTCCTAAAAATCGACAGAACGGATTTCTAAACTTAATCTGATTTTTCAAAACTGATCTATTTGGAATTAGGCTTTGAGTTCTAAATGAAAGTTGTATATAATCGTGTTAGGAGTAAACCTGTAAAATTTCATTAAATTTGGTATTCTTTTGATATGTTAAAAATTGTATCTTTGAAAACTGCTACGCCTGAATCCAGGCAGAACACTATTTCTGTGCAAAATCCCATTTTTGACTTGTTTCCGTAATCCGGATTAAAAAAGTTAAAACACGAAACTTGTTCCTTGGTGTGTTGGCGAGCTATTGCTCAAATTTGAGATTTTTTGGTCGTGAAATATATTTTAAAATAATATTGGAGCAAACAGCGTCCTAAAATAGTATATATACGAGGAACTTACTAAATTTGTGAAATTGGTCTTTCTAAACAAAGAGAATATTAAAACATTGTGGTTTATGACTAAGTTGGATACTGTCAATGTTCTCTACGGCTTGTGGATATAAGAGCCCAAGTGTATGTCTAGTGGACGTAAGAGCCCTAGCGAAATATTGATTGTATGGCTAGCGAACGTAATGAACCTATTAAAAGATTGACCATGATACTTGTGGACATAAGAGCCCAAGCGTAAGGCTGGCGGACATAAGAGCCCTAGCGATGGTGATCTGTAGAAGAAATGAAACGAGACATTCATAAGAGATTCAAATTAAATCCTTGATAAATTGTGCTTTTAAATTTATGTCAATTTATTCAATTACTTTGCAAGCTATATTTTTGATCTTAAGGAATCTCTATCTTGTAAATTATGCAATTAAATTATTAGATGAATGAATTAAATCATGTCTTGTATGCACATATTTTCTTTAAATTAATTAAAGGCTTTGAAACCCCTTAATCACGCTAGGTGTTAACTTACTCAGCACGTTTTTGCTGACCAAACCACGTTTTTCCTTTTTTTTTTCTACAGAGTATAAAGAATATGCATCATCATATGCATGCACGGGATATTTGGGAAAACCTTATTTTTCTTATGTTATTTTGTTACTAGTTATGCATTGCATGAACGGGCCTGTTTAACCCGTGTTTTGGCCGTGTTGGCTCAATTTTAAATTCCGTTGCATTATACAGATGTAAATATTACTTTTCGATGCAACTTTGATATTATGATTTTTGAACTATATTACAATGGACTGTTTGAATGTTTTAAATTCTGAAAAACCATAGCCTTGCATCTCTTTAGCAAGCTCGGAGAAACCGTGTCTTGCTAGGGAGGTGTGGCGGTGACATCCCGACCTGGGTTACCAAAAACCGGGGTGTTACACCTGCCTCTTATGTGGCTTTGACAGCTTAAGTAAATGTTACTAATTGAGACTTTTTGTAAGCAGAATTCTGCTTTGGGAGAGGGAACCATTCAATGCTTACAAATTCTCAAGTAATTAATCTTTAGGGCCAATGAGGCCTTGAGATACCCGTTTGTTCACTAAGAAAGATATAGCTCCTACAAGCCCTCTACAGACATATTCAGTTCGGAGCTACATCTGTAACGCCCTGAAAATTCAAACATGATTTTCGAAAGTATTACCGCCGTACTAACTATCCTAAACTAGTGGCCAGCTAGCTTGGAAAAGCTAGTACAAGGCTGAGTACAAACCTACAGTGATTATCTGATTAACCTATTCAATGCAGAACCTAAAATAATTAAAAACTCATAGACCTAGAATAAGTATCAACGTAAATCTCATAAAATAATCAAACATAATATCTAGGCTACCAGCCAAAAGCAGTAATCAAATATGGCCACCGGCCGACAGAATACCAATTAATAATCGAAGCAGAGAATATCACATAGAAGTAAATAAGGCAACAAGAATTCTATCTAGGTGATGTCTCGAAACCCAAATCCCATATCATGATATAGCGCCTCCATGGAATCTACAAAACAGAAAAACAAAAGGAGTCAGTACAACGTACTGAGCAAGGAAAATATGAGTAGGGGAACATAAGGGAAGCGAATAAGTAATATAACAAGTAATTAAAGCATACAAATAACTCATCACAACATCATACACCAGTACTGCAACAACAACATATAAAAGATATAAATCATATAATTAAATCATCACACCGTCCCATACCGGTGCTTCAACCACAACATACAAAAGAACAGACAAATAAAGTGATCCATATGATGCATGGCCTAGCATACACCTATCTACCCTATATGCAAATGCAGATGAATATGCCTAGCCGGCAACCTAAAAACCCGGGCGGTATGAAACCACGGGTGAGGATATCATCAACTCCAACCCATTACAAGGTAACATACACCATCCCTGCAGGACCACAGGCATCACAGCACAAGTCATCCACCCCGAAGGGCCAACAGGCATATTGCCAATCGTATTAGACATAAAGCTAATAATCCGCCGGCCTACAACCATAACAACCAATAATGCACCTCGAAAGGGCCATCGAGACTCAACAACACCTATGAGTCCTTCCCGATCAATCATAGATATCAACACCGTCAATTCCAATGCACAACATGCACATGAAATACCATGATAATCAAACACCTAGTCATTAACTCCACCTGCTCATCAATATCATATGTTCATCACTCAAAAATCAATATAGATATGCTTCTCAATAAATTTCATTTATTCATAATAGAAACATATCATGGCCCACACCTTAAGCATAGTCCAAAGTCATAGGATTTAATTCAGCAAGTGGCATGCGTAACTCTATACTCTGGCCACATAATCAACAAGCCCCATGATAACATATACTCCCTCCGTTTAGAAATAATTATAACATTTACATAGTTGTTACTATTCACTAAGTAACTTTGATTTAAATTTTTAACACAGTTATACAAAATAAAACATAGTCAAGTGAGATCTTGTTAGATTCGTCTAATCGCGTAGTTTTATAATACCAAATTTTTATAATTTTTACTTTTACATATTTTGAGATATTAAGTGTTAAAAATGTGCATTGGATAACGTGAAACGCAGGAATGTTAGAATTTTTTAAAAACGGAGGGAGTATATAATAACAATCCCATGGTCAATTAATCCAGTTCCCACGAATTTCCATAAGAAACATATTCTATTAAACAATCCTTAATGAATTAATATAGTTACTAGTTCAACATATAATTTAGAGATAAATATTTTTTTAGGCCATCAATAGGCAGGTAATTCATTTTTGGGCCACGAAAGATTGAATTATGAAATTGAGCCACCAACAGGCATTCGGGCTGGTTTTTAGGCCAAATTGACCAAGCCAACGTCTCAACGGGCCGTGTGTGCTCCACTCGCCACACATTCTCACGCGCTGGCCTAAAAGCTGCAATGTTTACCTTTTGATGGCCTATTTTAGATTTTTTATTTTATTTTCTATTTTTTTAAATTAAATTAAATAATACTTCATCCAACTATTTATTTATGTCTCACTTTCATTTTTATTGTCCGTCACAATATTTTTTGTCCATCAAAATTTAATTTATTTTTTAGATTTAATTATTTATTTTTTATTTTAGGTTAGATACTTTAATTAATTCTTGATGTTATTATTAATACAATTAATTCTACTTATTCAATCGTTAATATCTCAAAAATATGTAAAAAAAAAGAATTATATAAAATATATATTCTAAAACTAAATGGGTTTAAGATTCTAACGAGACCCAACTCGATTATTTCTTTCTAATATATACTTGTAATAACATTAAGTCAAAGTTAAATAATTAACAGTGACAAAAGTCAAACAAGAGAATTAAACTGGGACGGATGGAGTATTTACTATAATGAGAATGAGATAAAAATGTTGAAATAGACAGAAAAAGGAAAGTGAGGCATAAATATTGAAATGATGGAGAAATATTTATTTTAATTACCAAACAATTAAAACAGGCCACCAAAAGGAGAGAATTTCCGCTTTTAAGCCATCGTGTGGTGAGTGGGTTGCACGCGGCCCGATTTTGTGTCGTATTGGTCAAATTGGCTTTAAATTCGGCCCGAATGCATGTTGGTGGCTCAATTTCATAATTCAATCTTTCGTGGCCCAAAAGTGAATTACCTGCCTATTGATGGCCTAAAAAAATATTTATCATTTATTCTAGAAAACTAATATATTGACATTATAGGCATTCATTAGCCGACATACATAAAATGCATGACTTGAATCATATTCACTGAATATGATTTATTAGAAAATAGAAATGTAACATTTTGTATACAAAACTATTAGAACTCCCCAACACAAATATTTTTCACAGATATTAAGTTATATAAAAGTTTCTGACAAAATATACACTTAAATATAAATATATAAATTTATTTCCATCTTCAAATCCTTACCTAATGTTAAACTATATATATACTTCTAAATATATATATATATATATATAAATTCACAATATTTCTTTTTTTGGAAAAAAATGGTTTCTTCACTTATTTTTGCACTCTGCATCAACATTACAGGATTCACAAATCCCGCATGCTTCATATGTATGGGGGCCAATCAGTCATACAAAACCAGCACCCAACAACATCGACATCACACATACAGAATTTAAAGCAAACAATTACACTCACCTCAGACCATGCCTTTAACTTCTGTGAGATACATTGACATTCACGAAGCAACAGACAACAACTAGACCATAATAGTTCACAATAATAATTAGTATTCTTCTTACCGATCCCCAATTATTCAAATATTTATATAACACCACAAGCTTAAAATTAAAATAACCAAACCTCACAATTATCCATATATGTATCATCTTATGTGTCCAATTTAATCAAGAATCATCAATTTAATCCACAAATGCTCATTCTTAATATAAAGATCCAACAATTAGAAAACCCAAGATGTTCAATCAATTGACAAACCCCTCTCGATATTCAATCGATGTTCACCGAGTGCTAGATAATTTCACTATCAATAAATTAATCCACGAACAAGTATATTCCCCAATTGAATCTATCGCGCATACATTTACTAGCATCAAATTCCAACATTTACTAAGTTTAATCAACGACTTAGCATTTAGAAACGAATACCCAATCATCTAAAATCATCCAATTTCACAATTTGCCAACATGTGCAATACAATAAAGAACTCTCAAACACTCACTTTACCCAATAATTCTAATATTTATTGATTTGGTTTAATAGCTTCTAAATCTCCAAAATCCACAATTCAAGTGCTCAACAATATCATGAAATAAGCTAACATGCCTGAGGTTCACCTTACTTAATCAAGAATCCCCCAATTTATCGGTTACAACCCAATCCTCCAACCCATTACCTATTTGCACTAATTCACATATTCCATTACATTATCCGTCTCCAAATTAATCGAGTAAACTTAAACACATAAAACATTATTACTAAACCAACAACAATTGCCTCAATGAACACCGAAATAGTAATATTCAACAACGCCCAAATGTCAATTTAGATTAAGAGATCCCAAATTCCTTCCAAGTCTCTTAAACTTCATAATTACCCAATTATTCAATAGATTCCAACAATTAATGACTTCCTCAACAAATCCAATCACCAATCTAGATAAAGATATAGCAAACACCCAAATAAATCAATCTATCCAATAATTTCCAATTCCCACAATCAATCGAAAAAGAAAAGAAGAAGCGAGAAGGGGAAGAATAGAAAATCTGGGAAATCAGAATCATCCACCGCTGCCACTGCCCGTCCGCCCTCGCCAGAGGGCGGCGTCTCCATTCCTGGCGCAAGCAGCGATGTTCAGAAGGGAGCAGCGCACAGCGTGCGCTCTGTGTTGCTCGGTGACGCACAGAGGTGCGACGCCACCACCCCTGTTCTGCTCCAGCCTCCACTGCACCATCGCTGACTACTGCCGACCGCCGACCACTATCCGCCGCTGCT
This sequence comes from Hygrophila difformis, assembly GCA_030278955.1. NCBI lineage: Eukaryota > Viridiplantae > Streptophyta > Magnoliopsida > Lamiales > Acanthaceae > Hygrophila > Hygrophila difformis. The sequence continues at coordinate 21,263,311 of JAOANR010000005.1, forward strand.
TTGATTCCGTGAAGAAGAAGAATGGGATTGTAAAATGGTGGTGGTCCCACACATTAAATGTGGTAGGTGAGATGATAGAAAAAATTGTTGACAAAAGCTGTCAACACGTGCCTATACTGTATACATTCCGTCTCATTTCTGTTCATTCCGCTGCTGAAATGGTGGGCTGCTCTTCGCTATAAATACCATGCCCCTGTCATTTGCCACAAGATCCCAGCAGAGAGCAAAAGCAGTGCTTAGATAGAGAGAGAGAGCCTCATTCAAGGCATTAATTGCCTTGTGGGCCAGTGCTTTTTTTAGGCTTTTGTAAGTCTCCCTTGTCAAGTGGGTTTTGTCTGTCAGAAAATTATTTCCAAAACCCTTTTGTAATATTTCTCCCTCATAGTGAAATAATAATTCGGTGGGGCCCGGAGGACGTAGGCAAATTTGTGCCGAACCTCGTTAAATCTTGGTGTTCTCTTTATTGTTTAATTAATAGCTCTATTATTCGGGTATAATTTTGGTGGAAACTAACCCGATTTCCACAACAATTGGTATCAGAGCCTTGGTTGCATAGTATGCTCTGTGGTCGCAGCTAAGCTGATCTTCCACATCAGAAACGCATCTCGGTTGAGCTACAGTTTGTGAGCTATTAATTAAATTTTGAAGCAGAAATGGCGGATAGGTCCGGTGAAACGTCAACTTCAGATTCGAAGCCGTTGGTGACATCGTCATCACGGACGATGGTTTCAAATGCCAAATTTGACGTCGAAAAATTCGACGGTACCAATAATTTTGTCATGTGGCAGTGCGAGGTGTTGGACATCTTGTACCAGCAGGAGCTGGATGGGGCACTTGAAGAAACCAAACCAGATGGTGTTGATGATAAAGACTGGACGAGGATCAACCGCCTTGCGTGTGGTACAATTCAGCTATGTCTCTCAAAGGAGCAGAAGTATCCGCTTATGAGAGAGACGATGGCGCACAGACTGTGGAAAGAACTGGAGGATAAATTCATGAAAAAGAGCACGGAGAACAAGCTCTACATGAAGACGAAGCTGTATCGATTCCAGTATTTGCCCGGTACCACGATGAATGAACACATAACAAGATTCGATTCTTTGGTCACCGATTTATTGAATCTCGACGAGAAGATAGATGACGTTGACAAGGCGTTGATACTGTTAGCTTCGCTCCCCGATGAATACGAGCATATAATTGTTAGTAGCTGACTGGAAAGGAAACAATTTCCTTTAAAGAAGTTACCACTGTCTTATATTCTAACGAGATCAGAAAGAAGGATAAGTTAAAACACAGGAGTTCGACTGGTGAAGCCCATACCGTTCGAGGCCGTAGCCACAAGTACAAGCCGGACAGAAGAGGCAGATCCCAATCAAGAGGCAGAGTGTCAAAAGACGAATGTATCTTTTGTCATGAGAAAGGACATTGGAAGAAAGATTGTCCTAAGCTGCAAAAGAAAAAGGGGAAAGCGGTAGCAGAGGCTTGTGTTGCTGATAGTGATGAGACAGAGTATTCTCTAGCTTGTGTCTCATCGGTAACGTGCACTGACGACTGGTTGCTAGACTCAGGATGCTCATTCCACATGTGTTCCAGGAAGGAGTGGTTTGTCAACTTTGAAAGTGTTGACGGTGGAGTTGTCTACCTAGCCAACAATGGATATTGCCAGATAGCTGGAGTTGGCTCAGTATATCTGAAGAACCACGATGGAACAACCAAGGTGCTGACGGAAGTTCGGTACATAACGAAATTTGCTAAGAACCTCATATCAGTGGGAGCCCTGGAAGCTAAAGGCCACTCCATCAACATTCAGAATGGGATTATGAAAGTGATCTCGGGAGCACTTGTAGTCATGAAAGGTATAAGGAAAAATAACTTATACCACTTCCAGGGAAATACAGTGGTTGGCATTGCAGCAGCAGTATCAGAAGCAGACAAGGAAAATGAGATGACCAAGCTATGGCATATGAGGCTTGGGCATGCTGGGGAAAAATCCTTGCAGACTCTGGCTAAGCAAGGATTATTAAAGGGTGCAAAGACTTGCAAACTGGAATTTTGCGAGCAATGTGTTCTGGGAAAGCAAACGCGGGTGAAGTTCGGAACAGCAATCCATAACACTAAAGGCATTATGGATTACATTCACTCAGATGTGTGGGGACCTACCAAGACGGCTTCTCTGGGAGGAAACCACTATTTTGTAACGTTTGTTGATGACTTTTCCCGGAGAGTATGGGTGTATCCCATGCGAACAAAAAATGAAGCATTCGGGAAATTCCTCGATTGGAAGAAAATGATGGAGAACCAGACCGGGAGGAAGATTAAAGTGTTTCGATCTGATAACGGTATAGAATATCGAAATGACCCTTTTTTCGATTTGTGCAAGAAGGAAGGTATTTCCCGACATTTCACTGTGCGGGACACGCCACAACAGAATGGGGTGGCTGAACGGATGAACCGAACCTTATTGGAGAAAGTTCGGTGTATGTTGTCCAATGCTAATTTGGGCAAGCAGTTCTGGGCTGAAGCGGTGACATATGCGAGCCATCTAATCAATCGACTACCATCAACTGCACTTAAAGGCAGGACACCTTTGGAGGCATGGTTTGGCAAACTTGCAAATGATTATGATTCTTTACGTGTGTTCGGTTCCGCTGCTTATTATCACGTGAAAGAATCAAAGCTGGATCCGAGGGCGAGAAAAGCTGTTTTTGTAGGGATATCTTCCGGAGTAAAAGGATATCGCCTATGGTGCCCGGAGATGAAAAAGGTGATCTTTAGCAGAGATGTTACCTTCAACGAATCGATAATGTTGAAGAAGGTAACCAAGCAGCAGATGGATAGTACTCCTCAACAGGTGGAGCATTATCCTCAACAGGTGGAGTTCCAGACATCTACTACCAGAGAGGTAGATGGTCAACCAATAGAAGACGATGGTCCAAGTACCGAAGAAGAGCCCAGAGAAAGTGAGGTTTTAACCCAAGAACCTCAGGAGCAACAAGATTTACCAATTGCAATGAGGAGGCCAAGAAGAGAAATTAGGAGACCTGCTCGTTTCGAAAGTTTGCTGGCCTATGCACTTCCTGTTATTGAAGAAGGTATACCACAAACTTTTCTTGATGCAAGAATGAGTCCGGAAAAAGAAAAGTGGAAGAAAGCCATGGACGAGGAAATGCATTCCCTTGAAGCAAATCACACGTGGAAGCTAGCTAAACTCCCAGAGGGAAAGAAGGCAATTGGTTGCAAGTGGGTCTATGCTCAGAAAGAGGGATTTCCAGAAAAGAATGACGTTCGCTACAAGGCAAGATTGGTAGCAAAAGGTTATGCTCAAAAGGAGGAAATTGATTACAATGAGGTATTTTCTCCTGTTGTAAAACATTCATCAATTCGTATTTTGTTGGCCCTGGTAGCGCAGTTTGACTTGGAACTAGTTCAAATGGATGTCAAGACGGCATTCTTACATGGTGATTTGGAGGAGGAAATCTACATGACCCAACCAGAAGGATTTGAAGTTGCTGGAAAAGAAGATTGGGTTTGCAGGTTGAACAAATCGCTTTATGGATTGAAACAATCACCAAGACAATGGTATAAGCGATTTGATCAATTTATGATTGGCCAGAAGTACACCAGGAGCAGTTTTGATCATTGCGTATATTTCCGTAAGCTACATGATGGATCTTACATTTATCTTCTTCTATATGTAGATGACATGTTAATTGCTTCGAAACATAGAGGAGAGATAAACAGGTTGAAGTCCCAACTCAGCAAGGAGTTTGAAATGAAAGATCTCGGTGAAGCAAAGAAAATTCTCGGTATGGAAATAACGAGAGACAGGAAGAGGGGCACTCTGAGTTTGACTCAGAAGCAATATCTGAAGAAAGTATTGCAGCGTTTTGGCATGACGAACAAAACCAAACCTGTAAGTACACCGTTTGCTCCTCATTTCAAACTTAGTGCTTCACAATGCCCGAAGACGAAAGAGGAACGAGAATACATGTCAAAGGTTCCTTATTCAAATGCGGTGGGTAGCTTGATGTATGCAATGGTGTGTACAAGGCCTGACATTTCACATGCAGTTGGAGTAGTGAGCAGGTACATGCATGATCCCGGTAAAGATCATTGGCAAGCTGTGAAATGGATTCTAAGGTATATCTTGAAAACCTTAGATATTGGGTTGATATTTGAGAAGACTAATGTTACTGGTCAACATATAGTTGGGTACTGTGATTCAGATTATGCAGGAGATCTGGATAAACGTCGATCAACTACTGGATACGTATTTACTCTTGCCAACGCACCAGTTAGTTGGAAGTCTACCTTACAGTCAACCGTTGCTTTGTCAACAACGGAGGCAGAATACATGGCCAATACAGAAGCTGTTAAGGAAGCCATTTGGTTACAGGGATTGCTTGATGACTTGGGAGTTGGTCAGAAACATGTAACAGTGTTTTGTGACTGTCAAAGTGCCATTCATCTAGCAAAGAACCAGGTATATCATGCTAGAACCAAGCATATCGACGTGCGGTATCATTTTGTGCGGGAAATAATTGAAGAAGGTGGAGTCAAGGTACAAAAGATCAAGACCACCGAGAATCCTGCAGACATGTTGACGAAGGCGGTAACAGGTATCAAGTTCGAACATTGTTTGAACTTGATTAATGTATCAAGATATTGAAGCTGGCGCTGAAAAGCGCATTTGGAGGTCCTGCCGAATTTCGTGATGAGAGAACCTCGAAGGAGACACTATAATTAGAATTTGGGACACACCAAGGTGGAGATTTGTAAAATGGTGGTGGTCCCACACATTAAATGTGGTAGGTGAGATGATAGAAAAAATTGTTGACAAAAGCTGTCAACACGTGCCTATACTGTATACATTCCGTCTCATTTCTGTTCATTCCGCTGCTGAAATGGTGGGCTGCTCTTCGCTATAAATACCATGCCCCTGTCATTTGCCACAAGATCCCAGCAGAGAGCAAAAGCAGTGCTTAGATAGAGAGAGAGAGAGAGCCTCATTCAAGGCATTAATTGCCTTGTGGGCCAGTGCTTTTTTTAGGCTTTTGTAAGTCTCCCTTGTCAAGTGGGTTTTGTCTGTCAGAAAATTATTTCCAAAACCCTTTTGTAATATTTCTCCCTCATAGTGAAATAATAATTCGGTGGGGCCCGGAGGACGTAGGCAAATTTGTGCCGAACCTCGTTAAATCTTGGTGTTCTCTTTATTGTTTAATTAATAGCTCTATTATTCGGGTATAATTTTGGTGGAAACTAACCCGATTTCCACAACAGGGATGAAGAAGAAATCCCCAATGCAATAGAATACACAAATTCCCCTTACCTTGATTTCGTTAAGCTTTCGAACTTCTGTCAATTGTTTCCTTCTTGTTCTTCGTTCCACTTCACTGCCCTAATCCAAGTTTTCTTTGTGTGTTATTCCTTCCACAAAAGTCACGATGTCAACAGCAAAAGAGAGAAAGAATAAATGAGTTAGGATTATAAACATGGTATGGGTTTTGGGCCACGAGAAGATGGTAATCGGGTTGTGGCTTTGGGTCATTATATTCTCCCACTTAGGATTTTTTCGTCCTCGAAATATAGTAGAACGAGACAAAACAATGATATATATAAGGTGTTTATTACCTCATTATGATGTATTCAAATCCAATTCAATGTAATGCGTATCTTCGTAAGATTTTTTAGCGACCTGACCACCAACTCCACAGCTATACACTCCAAATCTTATTGAGTTCTATCATGTGGTTTCAGAAGACATGTCTCAACTTCACCTTTTGAAAGAAACAAACCAAGCATGAATTAATTATGTCATCACGTAAACTATTGTAGTGTCAGTGGATAACAATAAGCCACGAATAGTCATACCCATACTCAAATGTAAGATCAAGGAATATGAAGGGTTGCACCCACATTATAGAAGGACTACCTGCAAGTGTATTCTCTCTCGTACCTAAACGATACACTATACAAGCAGGGAACGAAAAGAATACATCAAGTCCAGAGGCATCACTATGAAGTCAATGTGTTCGCTTCGGTAGTAGTATTAGTCTTCCAAAACAGTTGGAAGACTCGGATATACAATCAACATAAACACAACCAAGATACTTGAAACCACCAACAGGACTACTCTCATATCCCGTACTTACGATAAATAAACAGGGTATCCCTTACATAATGGTTACAACTTGCACAAAACCGCCAAAAGAGGTATGGTAAGAAAAATTTACCCCAACGGCCCCAACCAAATCTGTGGAACACCACCATCAGTTATAACACAATCATAAGTCAGTCAACCCATGCCCGAAATCACATAACACATTATATGGACAAAAGCATCATGTCCATCTTAAACTTACGGCCTTCGGTGCTCAACATTACACCCAGCCATATATAATCACTAGGAAAAATTATCTCCCAAAGGCAGAGATACTAGCATCACTAGCATCTAATAGAGTACTAACGGTCGTACTCCATAATGGTATGTGAATGTCATAGCAACAAATGGACATGAAAGTCCAAAGTCAAACAAAATAATCGCGGCATAGCCTGCAATAATAATAGTTTCCTTACAACGTACAAGTCCACCTTTCACCAAAAGTATAAAGAAGAAATACCCATCAGTAAAATACATACAATGTTAGTATATATTCCCAACAGACCCAGGCACGGTCATAGAAAAAGAAAAAATTATAAATAAATAAATTATGATAACATTAAAGCAATTCACAGCCCTCAATGACCGTGATGAACAAAGATCCCTGACAGGCCCAAACTAATGTATAAACCCTGCAAGGGTTGTTTCAGCGATGTCTCAACAACCTGCAAACCACAACCAAAGGCAAACACAGAAACAGAGTGCGGAAAACAAAAACAAGAACACAAGAGTTTGATCACCCAGTTCGATCCACCGATCTACATCTGGGGGCTCCAAGCCAGGATTCACTAAATCTTCAACAAACTGATCGAACAAGAGTCAACCACACCTTACATACCCTTACATTCCAATGAACTCTCCTATCTACCCAAATAGACTAGAAGAACACAAGGGAGCATCAACTATCTACCCAAATGCACAAAATTCACCGGCAGGTATTAAGGTGGTGTTTGTGGAATCTAGCTAATCAACAAGTTAAGCTCAATGGTGCTAAGAACACCTACAATATACCCAGATTGTGTTTACAAACAATAAATCCAGAAATGCATAAACACAATCCTAATTACCCCATGAATAATAGAAGACACAGCAGCTAAAAGTATACCAGTAGCAGACCAGTTGTTGATGCCTTCTACAAACAACGAAAACCAGGGGTTTCTTCTTCAGCTCTCAATCCGCCATAATCACAGCTTAGGAATCTGTTAATGCTCTGTAAAATGAGCTGTGATTGCGGCTAGACTCTCACTGAATCCCTCAAGGACGAAGGTAGGTATTTATATGGGTTTTAAGGCCCATCTAAACCCTTCTAAGGCCTGCTAGGGGAAATGCCACGTCACTGTACTATTCTGTGCTTTTTCCAGTGAAGAGAATAAAGCGTTGTTTGCAAGATGTTGCAACAACGATAACTATCACGAACATCTTCACAATAAAAATATCCCTAACAATCTCCCCCTTTGTGGAGATGATCGTGCCAAGTAGTCAAAACAGTGGAGGAAGCACAGAATGACAATATAATAACAGAGAGCAACAACCACAACAGCATTCATGCCAATAAGAATAGGAGCAGATTCAGAGTAGGCATAATCAAAAGCATCCATCCATACGAGATAATTCCACAATCAATATCCAGAGAATATCCACCAATAAGCCAGAGTACTATTACAGACCAGAAAACCAGAATCCATCATCAATAAAAACAGAAAAACCAAAAACCATAATGTTGTTCCAACATCATCAGAATTACAGAATACCCAGCAAAAAAACAATCAGCATCCTTGCAATCCCTTCCACTGTATCTCCCCCTTACTTGGCAGATCAGGGAGTACCCTCAGAATCATTCTCCCCCTCAGCTGGAGCATCAAAAGAATGGGGAAGCAGGGCCACCAGCTTTCGAACCTTCCTCTTTAATCCCATCTGCTTATCGTTCAGAATGCCCAACTCCTTCTCCACTTGTTGCAGCTCACTGCGGATATGATCAACAAGAGCAGAACCAAGCTTTTGGGGTCCAAGCTTAAAGTCATTATGGAACCCTTTAAGCTTATCAGAAGGAAGATGTTTCTTGACCTTAATGAAGGTTTCATTAGGGGCAAGCAGATGGCAAGACTGGGCAAACAAGGTGATGAGAGCAGGGTAGGGCAGTTGGGTGTTCTTTTCAATTTTGTCATGAGTGAACTTCAACATATGCTTAATGATCAGGTAACCATAGTTGAGGATCTCAGGACATTCATCAATCGAAAACAGAAATTTACCCATATGAGAACTGAGCTGGCTAGCATTAGAAGTGGGCAAGAAATTCGAAGCACCAATTCTAAAAAGGCAATTAAACTTCATAGAGAGATCAGAGGGACTCATAGCCTTTCTACCAAAAGCAAATTTCTTAGAAGCAGAAATAGTAGAAGCAATGGTGGCTAGCTCAGCATTAAGCAGATCAAAAGGATTGTTCATATCAGTGTTGGAGGGAAGTTCCAACAACTCATTTAAGACAGAGGGGGTGAAATCAAGCAGTTCTCCACGGAGATAGATTTTGCAATACCAAGGGGACACAGGGTCAAGGATATCAGGGTGCAAATTTGCATAAAACTCTCTAACAACAGTAGGAGAATATCTTTTCAGAGTAGTAGCCAAAACAAACAAATGCTTCTTCTCTAAGTACTCAGAAAAGCCAATTTGATCATAGTATGGATGCACATAACACTCTTCAGAAATGAAACCTCTAGAGTGAAGGGTTTCCAAGGCATACCTTTCTCCATCAGCAGAGAAATATAGAGGAGAATGGGCATCCGATTCCTTAAGAGCAGGGATAGACTTCTTCCTGGGAGCAGTCTTCCGAGATTTCTTCTTTGAAGGTTGTTTGGACGGTGTTGGAACAGCCTTACGCTTTCCTTTCTCACGGACTTGCCTTCTGAGTTCATCCAGAGGGGTGTCATCAGGATCAACCTGGGATGGTTGTCCTTCAGTGGTTGGAACATCCTCAGACGGAGAACCTCCAAAAGGAACTTGTTGAGCAGTCCCAGAATGGGGTGGAGCATTGGACTCAGGATCAAGCATAAGCAAACCATCCCCAGAAGCAATAGCAGAAGGCGACAAAGGGGAACTGGATCCAGGAGGGACAGGAGCGGACGGAGCCACATCGGGGGCAGGGACCGAAGGGGGTGTCGGACTTGCAGCACCCGTGCTAGGGTTTGCTGGTGTCGGAACATCCGCTTTTGGATCTGCACCAACCGAAGGTGGCTCAACATTGTCCGTAGCAGTGTGAGGGACAGAACCCTTCTCCGGAGTAGGATCAACCTCCATATTAGCGTCAGATGGGTCAGCAACAAAGTAGTTGTCGATAGCATCATCAACATCTTCCTGCGCATCCTCAAAATGTTCATCGACCGGAGAACGTTCAGCGGCAAGGCGAGCGCGATAGAGGGAATCATCGACTGCAAGTGGTTGAGCATCCACCACTTCATCAGGATTGGTATGGGAGCTTGAAGGAGACGCCATTGTGCGATGATTTCAAATTTGCAGAGAAGAGGGGAAAAACAGAAAAAGCTGGAGACGAACTGCAGAGACGCACTGGGGAGAGAGAAAGAAGACGTGCGAGAGGTTGGAAAACCTGCAACCGTCTTGATCGGTTAAGGACAACTCCCCCTGGGCTTGGGCTTGGGCCAAAAAAAAATATTATCCATGAAAAACAGTGGCCCACCCGAGACATAGCCCACTAGTGAGAAAAGCAGAGGCCCAGACTGCGCCTCAATGATTCAAATCTAGAAGTCTCCAAGTTCTTCGTAAGGATGTCTGCGAGTTGTTCCAACGACGAGATATGCTGAATCTTGCATAAACCATCTTCCACCAAATTTCGAATAAAATGAAATCGAATGTCAATGTGTTTACTCCGATTATGTTGTACAGGATTCCTGGAGATGTTAATAGCACTGGTGTTATCACAGTGTATGAGAAAGTCATCCAAGGAAATTCCATAGTCCAAAAGCATTTGACGCATCCAAATTAATTGGGTACAACAGTGAGCATCAGCGATATACTCAGCCTCCGCAGTAGATAAGGCAACAACATTTTGCTTACGTGAATACCAGCTGACTAAATTTTGGCCAAGATAAAAACAGCCACCAGTGGTTGATTTGCGGTCGTCAGAACAACCAGCCCAGTCAGAGTCTGTATAACCAGTGAGCTCAAGAGAGGAGCGATTAGAATACCAGAGACCAAGGCCGGGAGTACCTTTAAGATATCGAAGAATCCTTTTCACAGCACGAAGGTGAGATTCTTTAGGGTCGGACTGATATCGAGCGCACACACCAACACTGAAAGAGATATCCGGACGACTAGCAGTGAGATATAAGAGACTACCAATAATACTTCGATACATCTTCTGATTAACTGAAATGCCAGATTCATCTTTGGTAATCTTATCATGCTGTCCAAGGGGTGATTTTGCAATCTTGCAATCTTCCATTTTAAATTTCTGAAGCATGGTGCCAACATACTTCTCTTGATTAAGAAAAATCCCATCGGAGGTTTGCTTGATTTGAAGGCCTAAGAAAAAAGTGAGTTCACCCATCATACTCATCTCAAATTCAGTCTGCATAGAGTGGACAAATGCATCGCGAAGAGCATCTGAGGTCGAGCCAAAAACAATGTCGTCCACATAGATCTGTGCGACTAAAAGATGGTTGTTTGTACGTTGTACGAACAACGTCTTATCAACATTCCCACGCACATAGCCTTTATCCAGGAGATAGGTAGACAAGCGTTCATACCAGGCACGGGGAGCCTGTTTTAGACCATAAAGTGCACGCTTGACCTTATAGACGTAATCAGGATGATCAGGACACTCAAAACCGATAGGCTGAGACACATAAATATCTTCCTTGATATAGCCATTCAAAAACGCAGTTTTGATGTCCATTTGATAAAGTTTGAAACCAAGAGAACAAGAGATAGCAAGTAATAACCTGACAGCTTCGATGCGAGCAACAGGAGCGAAGGTTTCATCATAATCCAAGCCTTCGATCTGAGTAAAACCTTGTGCGACCAGGCGAGCCTTATTGCGAATGATCTTCCCATGCTCATCAGTTTTGTTCCGAAAAACCCATTTAGTGCCAATAACATTCACACCAGTGGGTTGTTCCATCAACTCCCAAACATCATTGCGCTGGAATTGGAGTAACTCATCTTGCATAGCAGCTATCCAAAACTCATCTTGTAAAGCTTCATGTGCATTCTTAGGTTCAATAGATGAAACAAAGCAGTTCATAACATGAAAACACATATTGGCTAATTCAGAGATGTTGAGTTGATCACCTCGAGTTTGTCTAGGACCAGAGGGATCACCAATAATATCATCTGTAGAGTGATACTTAGGTGCCCGTGGACCACGTTTTGGACCTCGCCTTTTGGGAGAATCTGGAGCTGATGGTTGTTCTCCAGTTGTATCAACAACTTGATCAACATCTTCAGTATCAGAAACTTCAATAGGCGTTGAGGTAGGAACAGCTTCTGGAGGTGTACTAGAGGAAACATGAGGGATAATCCTAATAGGATCATCATCATCATCATCACGAGAAGAGATAGAACCTGCAGAGATATTAGCATCATCAAAAACAACATTAATAGTCTCAATAACCTTGGAAGTCCTCTTCAAGTAAACACGGTATGCCCTTGAATCCACAGAATATCCCAAGAAAATAGCTTCATCGGATTTGGAATCAAATTTTCTAACTGTGGTACGATCCTTTAAAGCATAGCACACGCTTCCAAAGACATGAAGATGAGAAATATTTGGAGTCTTTCCTCTCCAAATTTCATACGGAGTAGTAGTTGTCTGAGGACGCATGTACACACGGTTAATAATATAGCATGAGATATTCACCGCTTCAGCCCAAAAACGTTTCCCAAGTTTACTGGCATGAAGAAGAGAACGAGCCATCTCCTGAAGAGTACGATTCTTCCTCTCTACCACACCATTCTGTTGTGGAGTATGTGGGGCTGAATATTCATGAGCGATACCAAGGTTGTTGCAGAGTTGTGCGAACATCTGATTCTCAAACTCCTTTCCATGATCAGATCGGATACGCCCTATCTTGAGATCCTTTTCAGCCATAATCTTTAAAGATAGCTTAGAGAACACTGAGATAGCCTCATCTTTGGATTTTAAGAAATCAACCCAAGTGTAACGAGAAAAATCATCAACGCATACAAAGATGTACCTCTTACCACCAAGACTAGGAACTTCAGTGGGTCCCATCAAGTCCATGTGCAATAGCTCAAGACACCGTGAAGTCTGAATGGTATCCACAACCTTGTGAGAGGAGTGAACTTGTTTACCCTTAGCACACGCACCACAGACTGTCTTGTCTTTGCTCCGTAGTTTGGGCAACCCTCGAACAATGCCAGACTTGCTAAGTTGAATAAGTGATTTGTAGTTCATGTGACCACATCTTTGATGCCACAACTTTGCAGTTTCAACCTGAGACAGAAAAGCTGTGTCCATGGCAGGCTTCAAGACATAGCAATTGTTAGAAGATCGGACCCCTTTAATAACACAATTATAGGCAGGATCAATGACCATACAATCTTCATCAGTAAAACCAACAAAGAATTTCTCATCACAAAGTTGACTTATGGAAATAAGGTTAGTAGACAGATCGGCAACATAGTAGACAGTGGTTAAGAAACCCATATTAGCACCTTTAGCTTTACCATAACCACAAATCTTACTACGAGCTCCATTTCCATAAAGTACTTCTCCACAGTCAGATTCCACATAATCAATGAGAAAATCTTTCTTACCAGTCATGTGACGAGAGCAACCACTGTCGAAGTACCACCTACCATCATTGGGACCTTTCTGAGCAGAAAGAACCAATAGGCACATCTTGGGAATAATCTTGGACTTGGGCATCCACATCATAGTGAGTTTAACCTTTTTCTGTAGTTCCTGGGATGGCCAGACAACCGGTCGACCACCAAGAAGATCTTGGGTAAGTCTTTGACAAAGGTGAATAGGGTGACCTTGGAATCTACAGTAAGGGCAATCTTTGTTCTTCTTGGGAGACTCTGAATTATCAGATATCACAAGGGCTTTGGATGCACTGGTTTCAGTGGTACCTGCACGCACAAAAGTAGGTGCAGATTTCTTGTTCGGCTTAGAATTATGCTTATAGCCAATACCTTCTCTGTTGGATGGTGATTTTCCTTGACTGATAATCTCATCCAGCTTGTTTTTCCCTTTAACCATGTTGTCTATCTTTTGGGTCTTAGCAAGCAGAGCAGTGTTTTCCTCCAACAGAGTATCCCTCTCGGTAGATATAGTAGCCAAAGATTGTTTGAGACTAGTAATCTCAGCATCCTTCTCATCAATAAGCACCAATAGATCTCCCTTCTGATCGAGCAACTTCTTATTCTCTGCAACAGCAACTGCATGATCCTCTTTCACCAATTCATAACCTGCAAGAAGTTCATCATAATCATATCGGCTAGCTTCACCATCAGATTCATAAGTCTCTGTATCAGACAAATGTTCAGACAGGGTATCATCAGTTGTTAGAACAACGTCTTTTACAATAAAAGCTATCATCTCTCCATCTTCACTGTCAATTTCCTCCTCCTTGGAAGTTGAGCTGGCCTCATCATCACTCAAGGTGGCTTGAAGAGCTTTTCCAACTCTTCTCTTAGCAGTAGGACACTCAGAAGCTTTATGGCCAACACCTTCACAATCATAGCACTTCAAATTCTTAAATGTGTCAGGTAATTCCATCTTCTTGTACCCTTTCCTCTTATCATGGGATTTGTCAGACTTGTGCTTGGAAGGTTGTTCACGGGATGATGAAACACCTCGCTGATAACGTCCTTTATCATCTTTCCTGTAATTCAGCTTCTTGGCTCTCTTGTCCTGTAGGATCTTTGACAATTGTTTGGTTAGAAAAGCTTTCTCTTCTTGGTCAACACACTGAATTTCATCCTCAACTTTGAAGGCCAGATTACGTGTAGGCTCTTCCTCCAAGTAATTCATCTCAAAAGTCTGTAGTGAGCCAACCAAGGCTTCAAGAGTGAAGGTCTTGGTCTTCTCAAGTTCTTCAAGAGTAGAGACTTTTGGTTGATATCTACGAGTGACAGTCCTCAGCATCTTTCGAACCAACTTTGCATTATCATACTTCAAACCAAAGGACTGAGCCTCATTGACCAATTTCTTAAACCGAGCATGATAGGCAGCAATATTCTCATCCTCATGCATCCTGATGCTATCAAAGGCAGACTCAATTCTTTGAAGCTTCAGGGCTTGAACATCAGAGGATCCTTCATAGGCCGCCTCCAAGGCAGTCCAGGCTTCATGAGCTGTCTCACAGTTTGAGATAATATGATATTGTGACTCATCAAAAGCATTAAACAAGCAATTCAAAGCCGTGTTGTTCCCTTGTTCCTTGTTCTTCTGAGCAGCTGACATTTCTTCTTGAGTAGCAGGAACAAAAGTAGTAATGGCAGCAGACGTTTCAGTAGCAGGCGTGCGGACCTCTTTCATAGGTTGTTCCCAGGGTGTTAGAACAGCGTTCCAGACATCTACACCAGAGTGCTTGAGAAATATCCTCATCCGATTCTTCCAGAATGGATAATTTGAACCATCAAACAGGGGAGGTCTCGAAACAGAACCACCTTCTCTACTCATCTTGGACCGGACTCAGCTAAACCTTAGAGCCCTGCTCTGATACCAATTGACAGGCCCAAACTAATGTATAAACCCTGCAAGGGTTGTTTCAGCGATGTCTCAACAACCTGCAAACCACAACCAAAGGCAAACACAGAAACAGAGTGCGGAAAACAAAAACAAGAACACAAGAGTTTGATCACCCAGTTCGATCCACCGATCTACATCTGGGGGCTCCAAGCCAGGATTCACTAAATCTCCAACAAACTGATCGAACAAGAGTCAACCACACCTTACATACCCTTACATTCCAATGAACTCTCCTATCTACCCAAATAGACTAGAAGAACACAAGGGAGCATCAACTATCTACCCAAATGCACAAAATTCACCGGCAGGTATTAAGGTGGTGTTTGTGGAATCTAGCTAATCAACAAGTTAAGCTCAATGGTGCTAAGAACACCTACAATATACCCAGATTGTGTTTACAAACAATAAATCCAGAAATGCATAAACACAATCCTAATTACCCCATGAATAATAGAAGACACAGCAGCTAAAAGTATACCAGTAGCAGACCAGTTGTTGATGCCTTCTACAAACAACGAAAACCAGGGGTTTCTTCTTCAGCTCTCAATCCGCCATAATCACAGCTTAGGAATCTGTTAATGCTCTGTAAAATGAGCTGTGATTGCGGCTAGACTCTCACTGAATCCCTCAAGGACGAAGGTAGGTATTTATATGGGTTTTAAGGCCCATCTAAACCCTTCTAAGGCCTGCTAGGGGAAATGCCACGTCACTGTACTATTCTGTGCTTTTTCCAGTGAAGAGAATAAAGCGTTGTTTGCAAGATGTTGCAACAACGATAACTATCACGAACATCTTCACAATAAAAATATCCCTAACAATCCCAAATGGAGTACCGTGATTCTTTCACGGTTTCCTGGAATTGTGACATAATCTGGTATGCACAATACCAAAAGCATAAGAAAATGCAAGGCAGTCTACACTACATGGATCCCAACAAAGCTCATCACCTATTGTACACAAGTTTTTACAAAATATGAGAACACACAGGCTCTGATACCACTCTGTAACGCCCCGAAAATTGAAACATGATTTTCGAAAGCATTACCGTTGTACTAACTATCCTAAACTAGTGGCCAACTAGCTTAGTAAAGCTAGTACAAGGCTGAGTACAAACCCAAAGTGATTATCCGATTAACCAATTCAGTGCAGAAGCTAAAATAATTAAACACTCATAGACATGGAATAAGCATCAACATAAATCTCATAAAATAATCAAGCATAATATCCAGCTACCAGCCTAAAGCAGTAAATCAAACATGGCGACTGGCCGACAGTATATGAAAGCCTTATTTAACAGATAATCCAAATACCAATTAATAATCGAAGCATAGAATATCACGTAGAAGTAAATAAGGCAACAAGAATTCTATCTAGGTGATCTCTCGAAACCCAAATCCCATATCATGATAAAGCGCCTCCAGGGAATCTACAAAACAGACAAGCAAAGAGAGTCAGTATAGCGTACTGAATAAGGGAAATATGTGCAGGAGAACATAAGGGGAAGTGAATAAGTAATATAACAAGTAATTAAAGCATACAAATAACTCATCACAACATCATACACTTCAACCACATCATACAAAAGAACAGATAAATAAAGTGATGCATATGATGCATGGCCTAGCATACACCTATCTACCCTAAAGTTTTGACTTTAGGTTTAGGCCCCCTAAACTATCCTTAATCTAATCTATTATCATTAAAAATTTAAACTATGTAATTATTTCAAAACAACATAACTGAAAAAGAGAGAGTGAGAGAGACAAAAAAAATCGGGAGAAAGGGATGAAGGACGAAGAAGAAAGAACGAAGAAGAAGATGAGGCGAAATTGCGAGCAACTCATAGAACCGCAACCCCCAGATTCCCCACCTCCCGTACGCAGTATTTCGGAAGAGCAATTTGAGAACCCCAACCCCAAACCCCAGACTGCCTTGGCGATGAACGCTGAACGCCTCCAGCGGCGAATTGACGAAGAAAAAGCATACAAGATCTGGCGGAGTTTTGAACTAAGGTTAAAGTGCACTGACTTAATTTTGGAATTTTGACTTTCTGTGGTGGAGATCACATATGGTTCTCATTTTCTTTTAAATTTGTTTGAAAAATAATATTGCAGTGATTGTTTTTATATATTTAAGGAAGTTTGGATTATTGTCGGAGGAAATTGGAAATTTAGGCCATTAGGTTTTATATGAGTGGTAAAATTGTAATGTATTTTGATTTTGGTGGGACTATAATGTTTGTGTTTGATTTGGAGAATTTGTGGGAGAAATAATTTGATGAATGTTTGTGAATGTAATTTGCACATAATGTGTTCGATGAAATGTTACAACGGTTTTGTTGGTTTAGAATCCTCAAATTTGAACTATATTATTCTGTTAATTGAAGAATGTTAATGTTTTTGCAATGTTTAGTTGTATATTGTAATAGTTTTGAGTTGTGTAATGAATCATTTGTGGGATTTGTAAGGATATAATTTAATGAATGTTTGTAAATTTAATTTGAGATGATTAATGGTTGAATTTGTCGGTTTGATTGGTTTTGTAGTTTTGGATTGGTGAAAAATAGTTGATTAAATATAGTGGTTTAGGTGATTAAGATGTTGAGAGTGTATGTAGAATGATAGTTTTTTGTTTATTAATAGGTGCCACAAAGGAGAAGAATGAGTTTGATGTTTGTGGGATTTGATTCT
Organism: Hygrophila difformis; assembly: GCA_030278955.1. Lineage (NCBI taxonomy): Eukaryota > Viridiplantae > Streptophyta > Magnoliopsida > Lamiales > Acanthaceae > Hygrophila > Hygrophila difformis. The sequence goes on from JAOANR010000005.1 coordinate 21,280,895, forward strand.
ATGTATTTTATTGGATTTGTATTTATGTATTTGATTTGTTGACTTTGTGAATTGGGAATTCATTTTTGTGGGAGTTGTATGTATGTATTTGATTTGAAGAAATTGTAGGGGAAGTGAAATGATTTATGTTTGTAAAATATAATTTACACATAAGCTGTTCAATGAAATATTTGGATGATATTGTTTGCTAAGAACCCCTAATTTGATGAACACTGTTGTTTGGTTTGAAGAATGTTATTGTTTTGCATTGTGTTTGTATATAGTGTTAGTTTTGAGATGATTAAGACATATTGTATTATGCTAGAATTAGATGAGTGTATATGCTAGGATTGGTAAAATTGTTTTATTGTGTTATGGATTTGATTCAAGTATGGTTGAGTATTTTTGTGATTGCGAATGATGGATTTTTTGTTTATTAATAGGTTTCACGAAGAGAATAAAATTCAAGTACTTTGGTGCTCGGTGAAATATTTGAAAGATCTTGTGGATGAGGTAAAGGTGTGGTGGTGATGACCAACGAGAAGTCATATAAGCAACCAGAATTGGGGATTTCACCAAAGTGAGTAAAGAGAATGCACATCTACCACGTTTGAAAGAGATTCTACAAACGTTTGAACCGACCACACAGAGCTTCATTGTTGGTGAAGGCATTAGGATTGAGTTTAAGACGAGTGAATTGTTTTGCATCTATATTACAATTGTTTAAGTGTTATTTTACTATGTGTAATTCAATGTTGGATTTTGGATGTTTGGGCATTGATGTTTTGGGATATTAATTTTAGATGGTGGAAAGTGGATGTTACGGATATTAGATTTTGATTGTATGTGATGGTAGATGTTGGCCTTATAACGTTGGATTTTAAATATGTCATAACCAGTAAAGTAGAAAACTGGTATCCAACAATATTCATTTGTGGTAACTTGTTATCTTCTAGTGTGGTAATCGAGTGACCATGAATATGGTAACCTGTTATTTTTCTGAAACTTTTACAAGAGGATGGTGGAAGGGACGGTCATTTTGGACCGTCCACATGACCGTCCCGAGTTTTCGTTCTTGACACCTTAGTTTAGACAGTCTAAGAACTGTAACCATGGCCCATCCCATGCAAATTTTGATATATAGGTTGAACATGGTAAAAACACACATTGTGCAATGGTAAACGTTATAAGTAAAATATGGTAAAACCAAACATGGTTGATGGTAAATGATATGTGATAACATGGTAAACCCCAAATTTATTATTGGTAAATGATATAGCAATAATATGGTAAATCGAGTGAGCAAGAATATGGTAACCTATTATTTTTCTGAAACTTTTACAAGAGGACGGTGGAGGGGACGGTCATTTTGGACCGCCCACATGACCATCCCGAGTTTCTGTTTTCCACAGCTTAGTTCGGACGGTCTAAGAACGGTAACCATGGCCCGTCCCATGCTAATTTTGATATATAGGTTGAACATGGTAAAAACTACATTGTGTGTGGTAAACATTATAAGTAAAAATGGTAAAACCCAACATGGTTGATGGTAAATGATATGTGATAACATGGTAAACCCCAAATTTATTATTGGTAAACGATATAGCAATAATATGGTAAATCGAGTGAGCATGAATATGGTAACATATTATTTTTCTGAAACTTTTACAAGAGGACGGTGGAGGTTTAAAACGGATGGTTTGTAAAGACATCCCAATACCGTCCTTTTCATGTTTACCTTCTTATAAGAAATACGATCACCATGCATATCATGCGTGTGTCACCACATTGTAGTATAATTTTTTACCATATATATGATTATATTTACCACGTTTGAGTATAAATCTTTACCCTGTAAATTACTATATATTTACCACACTAGATATAATTCCTTACCATATATATGACTATACATTTACCACATGAATCTAAATTTTTTAATGAAAAATACTAAAAATGTTGCATTAAATTTTTTAGCTTTCATTGTTTAACTTTCTATATATTATATTTTAGATTTTTAATGTTTTAAACTATTTCACTTAAATTTTATATTTACTTTTATAATTTAGTTTAATATTAATAAATGCAAAATAGTAAAATAAAATAAAATTATATTACAGTTTCTAAAAGTCAAATAATACATAATTTAAAATTAGTCATATTTGAAAAAGAAAGTCAATTATATATTAATTAGAATAAACTAAAATATTATTCTTTACCATCTATAATGGCTACCCATTTACCATGTCGGAGCATCATTCTTTACCATGTATATGACTACACATTTACTACAGTACAATATAAAATATACCACGTATATATGTAATCATTTACCAATGTATATGGTAATTTGTTACCACTGTAATGAACAAGGTAAAAAGTGTACTTTCAAGAGATCATGACGGCTCGTGGACGCTTCAAATGCACCGTCCAGTTGACCGTTCTCCACTCCCACAACACTTCGATTACATATTTACCAAACCCATCCTCTATGTGTTACCACGTTTGGCGGAAATCCTTACCATTGTTACTTGTGAGCAGTTAACACATTGATGAAGTTTGGTTACCACGTTTCAAAATATACACTTTTGCATTACTATATAGTGGTATCAATAAAACTACGCCGAACAACTCAAACAGAAGCTTACCACGAGGGAATAAAGAATGGAAATAAAATAAAAGCTACGAACGTTGAATCTCAACCAGATATGAGGAAATAAGAACGAGTTCGAAGTGACGTTGACCTTGTAGTTAAGCAAATACTTATAATTTACAATTTGTAGTCGCCATAACGATGGTAAGATACGATTTGATGAAGATATTGATAATTAAATATACCTTTAAAACTTTATTATGAGTACTTAGATGCTTCTCCTAATGAAAGATGTGAACCTATATACTTATTTCAAGTATATACATACATTTGGATTCATGGTAATTATACTTGTGGTCATAATTTTAATGAATTGAGATATATGACAATACATAAATCATTTAGACATAATAATGACTTCGGTTTTGAACCCTAATCCCTCGAACAGATAAATTTACCACGTTCATTTATGTGGTTTACCACATCAATACTACATGGCATACCATAAGTATATAATAATATTACCAAAATCTTATTTGACTACTTACCACACAATCTCTTAAAAACACTAAACCCTAAACCCTACAATCTTAAAAACCTTAAACCCTTACAAAACCCTAAACCCTTAAAAAACCCTAAACCTTATAATCTTAAAAATCCTAAATCCTACAATCTTAAAAGCCCTAAACCCTTACAAAACCATAAATCCTTAAAAAAACCTAAACCCTACAATCTTACCGCGCTCATGGCACTATATTTGCCACACTTACATTTTGTTGCATACCACACCAAGTTAAAATATTTACCACGTTCCGCTTACATGGCTTACCCCATATTTTTACCATATGATAACTTTAATTTTTACCACTTTGAAAATCTATCTGTTACCACATAGAAATTGTCTTGGCTACCACATAGTTATTAATTTGTTTACCACACATATCCTTTATGGCTTACCACGTAAGCTTATTTCGACATTTGCATTATCATCATGCCATTATTATAATGAGAAACTACAAATTTTGATTGACAAATAACAACATAATGCCCATAACATTCAAAAGTTAGAATTTGTGTCATGAAATTGAAGGTTTCTACACATACATATTGATTCTAACATTTCATCGAACACCTTCAATGCATTAATTGTACAAGAAAGATACCAAGAATGTGATAAACTATTTCACTCCAATAAGAAAAGACTCTATAGTAATATATTATAAATTCAACATCCAATCCATTCAAAATTGATGTGAAATGTTTAATTTCTTCTTTCAATCTAACGACATTGTAATTGAAGAAAATCAATGTATATTGTCCATTTATTCCTCCACCGCTGTTCGACACCTACCGCCCGCTCCCGCCGTCCGCCGCCGCTTGTCGCCATTCGCCGCTGTCCACAGTGTTCACCGGAGAGCATAAGCATGTTGAGATGGAGAGTGAGTGAGTGATCGATCTTTCTTCTCCAATGTATGGACTTAGGTATAGGACTTTTTGGGAAGATGTAATTGATATTTTCTTATTAGGGGTATTTTAGTATATTCACCTATCTTGTTAATAGTGTAGATTACGTTAAAAATTAAACTTGTGGATTAAGTTTGAATTGGTTAGGGCCCTATCTCTAAACTTTTGTCATAGAGGGCTTTGACTCAAATTATGTTTGCCCATAGGGCTCAAAGTCTAGATGCCCCTTTACTAAACGCACCCTATGACTCATTCCTGTGGGCTGCTGGGGAATAAATACTCAAATAGTCCTGTAAGTGTTGCTATTATCCAATTTGGTCAATAAAGTATTTGACTATCTCAAATGGTCCTAACTTTCATATTTTAATCGAAAATAGTCCCAAATACAATAAGTATTCAATTTAGGCCCATAAACTTTTAAATTATTGACTTTTACCCCGAAATTTTTTTATTTTTTTTTACAATTTAATCCTTAAAACATATTTATGTTTTAAAAATAAGGACTAAATTGCAAAAATTAGAAACTTTATGGGGGTAAAAGTGAGCAATATAAAAGTTTAGGGACCTAAAATTAAAAATTAAATACATTTGGGACTATTTTGGCTAAATTATGAAAGTTATAAGATCATTTGATATAATCAAATACTTTATGGATGATTAAATTGGATAATAATGAAATTTACATGACTATTTGAGTATTTATTCATTCTCGGTATCTATTTGGCAACATTATGGGATTGCCCAATGATCATTATTAACTATATATACTTCATGTGTTTTAACAAAAATAAAATCTAACAACGACACTAGCCTTCTGATTTTGCCACAAACAGAAAGAATTCCCTTTGATTATATTTCAGAAGAAAAAAGAAATGATAAATCTCATTTGCCATATCTAACTTTCTAAATAAAGTATAATAGCAAGATTTACACAGCTTAGAATTATTATTTTATGTTGTTTATCTGGTCAATGATAATATTATCAAAACATAAGTAGGTGAAGGATGATAGCAACAATATATTCTTCTGTAGGTTGAATTGTGTTAAATTAGTTTTTGATATTGTGTACGTGGCCGGTAATATAGAGAATAAAATCTTAAATAATTAATTGCAGAAAATTACATAATAAAACCAGAAACTTCTCGATACATTACATGCGTGTTTAACTATGCATCACAATAATTGCAGACTAACAAGAAAAGAAAAAAGAGCAAGAAAGAAAGGCAAAAAAAAAGTGAACTTCGCTTATTTCTTGTGGATATTCCATCCAGTTTACAATTAATTCAAAATGTGTATCTATATATTTTCTTTAGTTTGTGTAGTTATGTGTATCTTTTTTAAGCTTTAAAGGCAAAATGGTGTGTATATATACAGTATATAATTTGGTTTTGTGATTTGCTATTTGAAAATGGGAATAAGATTGGACATTAAGGAAATAATTTCAGTTGAACACTTGAAGCAGGTAATAATATACTTCCTCGTTTTCTTTTATTTACTACAGATTCACTGCACACGCAGTCCAATGCATGTTATAAATCATTAATAATTTAAATTCGGTATATATAAAAAAAACTAAAAGTTCTATATTTAAAAACGACACAGCGAGACAAATCTAACAAAATCCAACATTGCTATATTTTAACTTGTATAACTATGATAAAGCTTTGTTAACCGAGAATTTCATTTTGTTGGGTTAACAAGCTTTAAGGGAAACTATGTATGTGAACAGTGACAAACACTCAAATGTGGCTATTAAAGAAAAATGGAGGAAGTATACTATAAGAATGTTCCATTTTAGCTACCACGCGAATTCGCCATTTTTGGCTATTTAAAAGTTTAGTGATCGAATTCGGTAACTAATTAAGATGAATTGCATGAAGTTGGATAGTCAATTGTATGTGAATAATAATGGTTAGTCGATAAATTAAATCACGTTAATTTGATGAAAACAATTATTAAGGTGCTTCTTGTATACATCCCAATGCGTCATGTATTCAGATTAGTACAAACTACCTGCAACCTGTGCTAATCGCAATCTTAGCTAGCTTCCATTTGGTGTTATTACATTATAATTTGGAGTCACATAAATAATGTAACGATCATTTTCCACAATAATTTGAAAAAAACGTTTACATACAAAATTCAACACTGAAAAGTTAGGCAATCACAATAATGTAATGAAATATTGAATGATTGACATAAAGTACTTGTCAAAATCCGACTGAAGAAATTCTTAGAAGTTGACTATTGCCTAATTCTCGCATCACAAAGAAAACCCTAATTTTAGGGGTTATCATAAGCCAATGGGATTCAGCCATATTTTGGTGTTGCTTTTCCTATTACATATTGGAACAAAAGAAACAGGGCCCACATTTATACTTTGTCTTGATCCATATAATTAAGTTATCACTTATAGGGAGGGAAATAGAGTGGCGGATGCCCTGGCCAAGTTGGCTTGTAGTGAGGATTACTTCTTCACCACATGGGCTTTTCCCCCGGATCAGGTCATCCAGTTGCTACATGAGGACGGTGTCGGCCATGGAGTTATGCGCAAAGTGTAGACGTTGCTGATGTTTTGATCCTAGTCTTCTAGCGTTCTTTCTATTTTTTTTCTTTTTCTTTTCTTTTTTTCAAGCAGCCGATTAGGCAATGTTCACCAAAAAAAAAAGTTATGGTCAACCCTCAAGTTAATTGCAATAACTATGGTTAGTTTAAATGGTGTTTCTCACCAATTGGGCAAATGGGATTTGACCCAATGCACTAAAAGAAATTTGCTGATTCCCGACCATAATTACAAAATGAGCAAAGACAGGTCGTTATTATAGATGGTATATATTCCCGACCGAAATGGTGGTCATGAAAAATATGTCCATTATTGTGTAGGAGGTTTTTTAGCGACCAAACACCGATCGCAATAAGGCGGCCGGTATTACCGATACTATTACCGTCCGCAATTGCAATCGCAATTTTTTTTCAATTCTTTAATTTTTATTATCTTTTTAAAAAATAATAAAATTTACCTACCTACCAAAAATTGCGGTCGCTAATTTTTTTTCTATTTTTTTATTATTTATTTTTTATATTTTTATTAAATGTTTCTTTGATTATTTTTAGAATTTAATTATTTATTTATTTGAGCCATATAATTATTTATTTATTTTATAATTTACTTATTTATCTCTTTATATATTATTATAATATAATTACTGAAATTCATAACTTATCTATATATATATTAAAGCATTAGTGAACAAACTATTCTACAATTAAGGTGGTGTCTCCATTCCAATTTTCCAATTTTTATAGATTTTTGAATTTTTTATTTATTAATTACTTATTCTTTATTTTTGCATTTTTAAATTTTAAATCAGATTTATAAATTTCTTATTTTTGCATTTATTTATTTATTCATTATAAATTTCAATTTTTGAAATATATGGAATTTACTATATATATGGAATACTACAATATTGTACTTTTAAAAAGATTTGAAAGATTTGAAATTTGAAATTTTATATATTTTTTTATTTTATCTATATTTTGTAATTTTTAATTTTCCAATTTTAGATTTTTGCATGTATTTTTTTATCATCTATATATATTTGTAAAACCATTAGTGAAGCTGTCTCCCTTTCAAATTTTCAATTTTTTATATATATTTTTGCATTTTATTTAATAATTTATAGTTTTGAATTTAATTTATTTAGTTACGTTATAAGAGAACGTAGATATAAAAATCAAAATATTTAGTTTTTAAAAGATTTGTAATTTCCAATTTATATGGAATTCCTACAATTTTCAATTTCAAAAATTTGTATTTCAAATTTATCATTTTTATTTTAGTTTTTTGCATTTTTTATCCCACAATTTTTCAATTTTTATTTATTTAACTTAAATTTTAGATTTTCAATCCATCTATTACCAATACGTAATCTTTTTCTTTTTTTTTAATATTTATGGTGAGTTTGTATCTCAAGTTTTAATAATTTATTTTTATTTTAATATTGAATTTGATTTTTATATTTTATTTATTTATTTATTCATGTTAAAATATATATTATTGAGTATGTGCAAATCTCAATTTTCAGTTTTAAAAAGATTTGAAATTTCCAATTTTTTATATCCTACAATTTTCAATTTCTAAAAAATTCAGAATTTCAAATTTATATGTAATTCTTACTCTTCAGTTTTCATGATTTATTCATTCATTTTTTTCAATTATTATCTTTATTTTAACATTAAATTTTATATAATAAATTATTTTATTCATGATTTATTTTATTCGTGATTTAGTTTTTAATTTTTCGCAGAAAAAAATATAAGGATAAAAATAAGAGCTAACTGCACAAAAAATGCAGCATTTCCCAGCAGGTATATGAAAAAAGTGGTAAATTAAATATATTTTAAAAATAGTATCATATCAATATTTAGGATGGCCAATTTTTAATTTAGTTATTTTTTACTTTCTAAATCAATTATTAATATTGCATCACTATTGTATAATTCTACTAAAAAAACGGAGTCGATATGAAGATTCAACCGCCAATGTAGCGGATGAAATGCAAATATTTTCGAAAAATAGTAATGTTATTCAACTAATAAAAGGTTTTTTCCTTTTCTTGTTTCATTTTTTGAACAATAAAGAGTTGATTTTTATTTTTGAATAATCTAGTCCAAGTATATGATGATGAGAATTCTACATGCAAAACAATTACCACATAAAATGATTTAACCTCTCTTCTTATTAAAACAAAGTTCATTATTTGGGATGAAAATTCTTGATTGGTACATTGATTATGAGCGCGTGTGATTTAACCAAATTTTCCATTCAATTTAGAGAAGAAAATTCTCAGTCCAAGTGTGTTTTGCTATAACTATAAATAAAAGTCAATGTTATTCTTTAAAGAATGTTAGACTCTATATTCTAAAAACATAAATTTTATCACTTCAAATCCAAATATTTTAAAGATAATGCTATACTAGCCCCTACTAATGAGATGGTTGATACGATTAATGATTACATCACAGAACGCATGTCTGCAAATTAAAAGGTATATCTCAATTCCAACAATATTTGTCAAAAGGATGAAAGCATAGATAATGACAATGAAATATTTTTCACCGAAATATCTAATCATGATCAATTGTTCTAGATTATCGAATCAAGAAATAAAGTTGAAGGAGGGATGCATAGTCATGCTTCTTAAAAACATAGATCTATCAAATAAATTATGCAATAGAAGCAAGTTGATAGTAATTAATATGCAGAACCATACAATTCATGTTAAACTAATTTTGGAAAATCATGAAAATAGAAAAGTCTTATTTGGTAGACTGATTATGAGCCCGTCTGATTTTACCGAATTCTCTATTTGATTTTAGAGGAGAAAATTCCCAGTTG
>JAOANR010000005.1:21900715-21917558 GCA_030278955.1 Hygrophila difformis
GAACAATACAGAACTTCATATCTGGAGCTCCTCATGGAAATGGATAGAGAAGCACTGAGGTATGGTTTGGAGGGAAACAGAACAAAGGTCATGCACTATAACCGCAAGATAAGAGACTTGTTCACCACACGCATCAAAAAGGAGTGGGAATTCAAACTGGTGCGGATCACAAGTCGGACATTTGTGCTAGATTATCTGGGATTCGCACACAAGATGTTTGGGACGCAAGAGGCAGAAGAAGAAGCCCAAGAGGACACCGATGCCATTGTTGACGATTACATTTCCACCCCTCCTGATGCCGACCCACAGCCAACCCAGCCAACAATACCAACATCTGCGCTACCACCGAAAGGGAAAACTGCAGTACAAGAAGCTGCTACCACGGAGCCGGCGGTACAGCAAGAAACAATCCATGCACCAGAATCAGCTGCTACTGTGCCCGAACCACCAGTGCAACCGAGTCAATCTGAAATGCCAGCACCTGCTGCAGCACCAGCCTCATCCCAATCTGAACCTCCCAAGCAGCCCAAGAAGAAATTGATCAAGTTAGCAGACAAAGAGAAACCGACACGGGCCCCGGAGCCCAAGGTGGTAATCAAGGAACCCGAACCAACTGCCAAGAAAGTGGCAGCACCTACGGATCCCAAGGACAAAGGCAAGCAGCCTATGCCACCACCACCTCCAAAAAGAAAAGAGCTGATCGCCCTCGATGCTGAACTGGCTCGAAAAATGCAAGATGATGAACTTGCATTGGCCGAGCTGCTTGATCAAGGAACAGGTGGTTCGGGAGTCGAGAAACTGACTGAGGAAGAATGATTGGAAAAAGAAAAGAAAGCTGCAGAGGAGGAGCAGATCAAAAAGAATATTCAGCAAACAAAGGCTGAAGAGGAAAGGAAAAAGAAAGAGGCCCAAGATAAAGAAGTTGCTGAAAAACTGCAAGCAGAGCTGGAAAGTAGAAAAACTGGAGGAGCTGAACAAGAGGGTGATGAAGAGTTGATGATCACAGGGGGAGTAGAAGGAATAGGGCTGAAAATCAAAGAAGAGCCTGAAGGAAGGAAGATGGAAACTCCATATACCAAGGAAATGGAGAAAATTAAGGAAAGACTGAACATCCTGATCGATCCCCTTGTTGGCACAGCCAGAATTGAAGCAATCGTTACTCAAGAGGGCCCATCGCACCAAGCTGAAACAACAAAAGAGCCGACCCGAGAAGAGCTCATTCAAGTAAAAATTGAGAAGGGAGAAGAGATGGAAAAGCAGAGGGTTGAGCTGCACAAGAAGAAATCTGCCGAACCTAAGGCAGTTCAAGATGTTAATAATGATGAATTAATGGAATTGGATAAGATGCCTGAAGTTAGGCCATCTGCTAGGAGGATCCTCATCCATATGCACACTTGACTCCCGAGGAAAGAAATGAGGAGCTCAGAAAATTCTTCGCACTTAAGAAAGACGATCCTACATACCTGGATTACGTAGCTGCAGAAGAAGAACGAAGAAAGAAAGCGGCAGAAAAACAAGCTCAACAGGCAGAAGCTGAAGGGTCACAAGATTCCATTGATCCGGCAGTATTGGCCAAAACATTGGAAAAGTAGCCTCATCACCACAAATCTCAATTGCACAAATAAATAATTAATACATATTACATATATATTTTATTACCATCACGATTTCTCCATCATGATTCTATGATCATATAATTAATACTACCTCCGTCTCAATATAATTGTTACATTCCCTTCCGACACGTTTACCGATACACATTTTTTAACGGTTTATAACTTAAATTGTGTATAATAAAAACTTATAAAAAGTTGATTGTCTAAAACTACAAGATTGGACGAATCTAACAAGATCTCACTTGACTATGTTTTTCCTTTCATAGCTATGATAAAAATTTGAATCAAAGTTACACAGTGAATAGTTTCAAAAAGTCCAACGTAACCTTTATATCGAGACGGAGGAAGTAATACATATTTTATTTTTCTAGTTAAATTAGATTTAATCCGTGCTATATTTTTGGCATATTAACTTTCTCATCCATAAATAAATTCCTGATATGGATTCATTATTCACCACAAATAAATAAATATCGTATTTGTAAAAATTATACTCTTTATTTCCTGATATGGAGTAGTAATAGTTGATTACATTAATTATTCTTTATTTAAGGGGTAATTTATTTATTTTCATTGATCATCTCATCTGTTACGATTATTCTTTACTCTTTCCATAATAATTTCATTGTCTATAGTCAACATTTCATTTTTACTTATCCAATGGAAATCAATTTAATCAATGTAAATTAATTTAATCAATTCAAAATCCATTGATTTTTCTTCCCGATTTTAATAATTTAACACAATAATTATTAATTGTGTTTCCATTTTCTTCCAAAATTTTCTTCATTGATATTTAGTTTCAATAAGTTGGGTACGTATTTGAGCTTTTGATTACATGGGTTATGTAGAATATTTTGGAACCATTGTTTTGAGTAAACTGCGGTACAGCACGAATTGAGCTTAGGTGAGAGCTTTTATAGGCAATATCTTAAATCCTCCCTGAGTCGTCTACCCATTTCCCAAACCATAGCCAGATATCTTAAACTCCCATTGTCAGGCCCTTTACATTTTCGACTGCATTGGCTTTGAACATTTTGTAGGGGAGCTGTGATGTTATGAACAAGTGTATGCAATGTCATTTTAACACTCTACAGGCGATAGACATATGAGTGCAATGGACTCTGAGATCAGAGACAGCCGGTGATGGAATGATTACTGACGAAGCAATTACCTCATCATCTTTGCTTTATTTATGGGGTAATCCTTAGTTTCCATTTTTTTATTTGATATTGAGTTTTCATAATACATTTTAAATTTATAATGAAAGATTTAGTTGCAATATAACTAAAAATTATTTCATAGACAAATTATATTCAATATCCTAAATATTTTATTTTCCTTCATCATCACCATTGTAAAAATTTTGCATATGCTTTCCCCATCACCGCAAATATCTTTTGCACAAATAAATAATTAATAAATATTACATACATATTTTATTACCATCATGATTTCTCTAAATCATGATTTTATTATCATATAATTAATAATACATATTTTATTTTTCTAGAAATAACACCTCATTTAACCATATCTTTATAAAATATATTGGATTCAATAATTTATATCTATAACCTCATTTAATTTGATAGAAATAACACCTAAATGGTAACAGATTTTCAATAAAGTTTATAATTATTTATCTAATACTGTTAGGTCTACGAAACGATACATAATAAATTTACAGATGGCGCCGATTTTCCAACGTCCTGTAGGACGAGCAGCAAGAATGAGGGAGGAGGAGGAGGTATCAACGAATGTTGATGACCCTTATTTTCCTGTAACTACATTTCCCGCACCTGTAAACTCTGAACTCAATACTATGAAAAATGTAAATAAACAGGTTGAGGAGGAACTTAGAGATGAAGCAGCTCATGGAGAAGGAGAGCCTAGTCAGAGGAGAGATGAGGCTGATCAAATGGATGCCCAGCCACAGGAAGGAGACCACCAAACAGACTGGCACACGAGTGAAGACGAATCTGTCGGATCCATTCGGCCAGTCGAGTTTTGGTCCGAAAACACTGTGAGGAGGAGAATGGGCGTGTCGAAAGAATATGAGAAGAAAGAGTTGAGTGCAGAACAAGTGCAGATCAAATTTAATGACAACAAAGAGAATGCGGAAAAGTACAAGAAATTGCAGAAAAGAATTGTGCCAGACAAAGGATTCAGGCCCGATGCCCTGTCCCATCCCACTGTTGAGACCTTCTACAGAAATCAAGAGTGGGGTGACTTCATATTGCATCATGATGAAGATGGATTAGTGGAGTTGACAAGAGAATTCTTCTGCAATATCGATGTAGCTACCAGAACAACATGGATCCGAGGAAAAGTGATAAACATAGCACCCGACTGGCTTAATCAGTTCTTTGGAACCCCGGACATCAGAAGTGAGTTTTCCCCTGATGAAATCATGACGAAAAGGGCCAAGACAAGCGAGTATGCAAGATATGCAACTCTGGCAAACAGTATGACAAGAGTAACTGCCCCCGGGCACACATTCGATGCAAATTGGCTGAATCTGAAATTCATGCCAACTTATGAGTTCTACATGTCTAAAATCCGGCCTAATTCGCACCCGCACAACACATCTGGGAATGTACTGATGGGATTCGCAAGAATGTGGAGCGGATCGAAACTAAATGTGGGGAGACATGTGTTCGACGTGATGATCACCCGGATAGAGGACAGACAGGTGCTATGCTATCCAAATCTGATTAGGAGGATCTGCAGTGCTCAGGGAGTTGATTTGAGCGCTTTTGAGGGTGACATACTGGTGAAAGTGAATCCACCCATCAGTGTGCCGAGACTCCCCTTGACCGAAAAAGTTAGGTATTCTCTTCCCCAATTGTTCGGCAGAGAAGATTCAGATGCCCAATCCTCTTTCATATCCAGTGGGCAGGCATTGAGGAAAAGAAAAAGGCAACCAAAGACAAAGAAGGGAACAAAGAAAACCTGTGCTGATGCAGGACCTTCGAATGTCCAAGAAGAACCTCATGTAGACCAAGAACAGACAGAGACACCAATTCCAATTCCGGCAGCTCCGACTCCACCTCCAACTCAATCTCAGCCTCAGATGCCTCCTCAAAGCCAGAACGTATCTCAATTCCCTGCTGATTCCCAAACATTCGAAATGATGAGCAGAATGAGTCAGTCTATGCTCGAGGGAATGAAGTCTATGACTGATGTCGTTATGGCAAGCCAAGAGGAACAGCGAAAAAGGGCCGAAGAGGAGCGTGAAGAACGAAGGAGGGAGAGAGAAGAAGAACGCCAAGAGCGTAGGAGAGAAAAGGAAGAGAAACGAAAGGAGAAGCAGGAGAAGGAGAAGAAAGAGGAGGAATTCAGGCAAAGGATGATGGAAAGAGAAGAGCGCATGCACAGAGAGAGAGTGGAGAATGAAGAAAAGCAGCCGCAAGATGATGGAGACACTGATGCAAGCACTCATCAGCCAACTTCCCAAGCCACCCCCACCTCCAGCAGATGCAGCGGGACCATCAAGTCAGCCAGGAGAGAAGACAGATTGAGCGTGTAATTGCCATATCAATTGAGCTAAAATGTAAATATCATATAAGAGAATTTCATTTCCCTTGTGCAAAATCACTCTGATTGCAATGGAATCTCTTGTAATTGATATCATTCACTGTTTTGATTGTGGAATTTTGCAGTCCAAACAATTTTGTTCTTTTCGAAAAGATGTCTGTACAGTCCGAGATGAATAAGTGACTGTCAGGCCAAAAATATGCTGTTGACATACTCAGTATGTCAGCAGTGCCTTTTTACTGCTTTAAATTAAGTAGCCTGCAATAAATATGCATAAACCTGCTCTAAATTCACATGTTGAATTTAGGCTTGTGATTAAATTTTTCAAACTTTTAAATTGGGACAATATAATTGAAGACATGCATGAGAGGAACTCCTAAGGTTTTGAGCTATAAAAGTTTAATGATGCGATCATCTTGTTGGGTAATAAATCTGCATGTTAGAAATTTCGATTGAATAAATTGTTAGAACTAAGCTTTGATTAAATTTGAGAATACTGTATGACATGAATCAATCCAACCTGTGAGGTTTGAGCCATGAGTCACTTTTACTCATTCATTTCTTTGATGTGTGAATCATTTTGATTACAGGACACTAGAACTTGCAATCAAGACCAATTCAAGACTATGCCATATTCCGAGAATCGAGCATGTGATTGAGGCACTTAGAAAACCCAAAAATTTTGGCCTTCGTTTGAAATCCAAACCCAAAAATATTTTCCCTTTAGGATTAACCAATCTGAGCCTTTAAGCCTAATTTTTCTTTGAAGCCCTCTATATTATTCCAAGCCTTCTAAAAGACCAAGAAAATCAAACCCAAGTGTGCAAGAATGAATTTTATCAAGGCATTGAATTTGTGATCATCAAAGTTGTTTAAATCGGTATTCAATAAACCGATTCTTCAAAAAAAAAAATGTGTGTTGAACTCTCTTCAACACAAATAAATTGCAAATGACAAAGCAATTAGACAGAGTCTAATGTCACGCAATAGAAAAAGAAAAGCAAAAGAAAAAGAAAACTATTGATGGTCATAAATTTTTAAATAAAAATATGCCAAGTCATGATGAATTGAATTCTTGCCACTACTAGCCAAATAATTCCCTTTCTCACCTAATGTTACAACCGTACGCCCCATTATAACCATTGAATAAGACCTCATGATCTAGATTCGAAGAAATGAGCCGGTGGCGAGTTGGTTCAATTGCAAGCCCATGGGATAATTTAATTAAAATTGATTTTGAGCGTTCATGATGAAACCCATTTGAGAGTGAGTGAACTTTCCGATTCTCTTATATGTGAGGTTCTGTTTCGATGTACATGTTCATGCCATACCTTAATTCTAATTTTTAATCCTTGCATCTTTCAAACATGATATTCATGAAGGGTTGATAATAATGTTTGATTTGTAGGACCGATGTAGTGAGCAAGTATCATTTTATTCAACACTGCAATCAAGGGAGTTTAACACTTGTAGTTTTTGATTGTCTTATCCCAATCCAAAAAGAATGTTATTTATGAAGCCACGAAAATGAATTGAATATGCAGAGCCCGTGTTCTTTAGAACATTGACTCTGACTGCTCGGGGACGATCAGTATTAAATGTGAGGATGTTGATAATGGCCAGAAATGACCATTATTTTCAATCCATTTCCGTGTCTTAAACAGACATTTGATCGCATTCCGGTCTTATATTAAGTAAGAAAGCAGTTGAATTGGACTGATTTATGCATAATTGTAAAAATAATAAGCTAGTAGGAAAAAGGCATAAATGTGTAATTTTATTACATATTTATGCTAGAAAAATCCAAAAACATGAGAAAAAGAAGAGAAAAGAAAAAGAAATGAAAAAGATGAGAAAAAGATAGAAAAGCCCACAAAAAGAATATTTTCGGCCCATCTGGCCCAATCCAGCAGGCCCAGGAATATCCTTGCGCGGAAACCCTTTGTCGCGATGCATGGTTCCGCGACCAAGGAGGGTTCCGCGACCAAGCAGACTCAGATGAAGAGGAGACCAGCAAGCCCCTTTGTCGCGATGGCATGCTCCGCGACAAAGGCATGTTCCGCGACCAAGACAACCGATTAGAGACACAAGACCCAGTCGAGAAGCTTTGCCACATGCAGCATGTTCCGCGACCAAGCTTGATGTTTCGAGACCAAGCTGTAATGTGTGTGATGTCTTGAGACACAATGGGCTCAAATCAAGGCCCATGAGCTTAGGGTTTCCCCTCTATAAATATGAGGTGTTTCCCATAAGCTAGGGGTTGGAAGAATTTTAGATAGAATTTGCACTCTTGAAGACAAGTTGGGAGCTCAGTTAGTTTAGTTTAGTTTAGGGTAGTTTAGTTAGGTTTTTCTTGTATTATTTAATTTATGCATTAGTTAGATGTAGATTTTAGCATTACAGTTTAGATAGCCAGCTTTCATACTATGTTTTGGTTTCTAAACTCTTGTTTTAGGGTTTGTAATACCCAAATCATGGGTATTAACAACACCCACTTAATAATATGGGAAAGCATTCTTCATTTGTGTCCCAAAATCATGAAATGGGTCTCACACCCCATGGATTTTACCGCTTTCATTTTCCTTTGGTCATTTGACCCTTATCTTTCCATTTTATGTCACTGTTCGGTGGCTTATTTCGTGGATAATGTTGCATGCTTATGAGTGATCAAGCTTAGATTAGGGTTTCTTTAGTTTTAAGTTTGCCTTATTTCTATTATGTTCGAGCATGTTCTAGCAAGATTCAAATTCTGTTTTGTTAGTTTCAGCTTATTTTAGCTTTTGAATCCGTAATGGGTGAGATCACACACAATGCATGCCACTGTTCCACTTTACTTTTCTGACAAGTGTCCTGGACACACTTTTGTCGCGGAACCACGTTCCGCGACAAAATGATGCTTTGGCGACAAAGGTGCCAAAAGCACACTTAGCATTATTTTTGAAACCCTTGGTCGTGAAACAACTCTTGTCGCGGAACCACGTTCCGCGACAAAATCCTTGATTAGCGACCAAGGACCCAAATGCTCGTAATTTTATTCTGAAGGGCTTTGTCGCGAAGCAACCTTGTCGCGGACCCACGGTCCTCGACAAAACTCTTGTTCAGCGACAAGAATTATGTTCTTGTTGAATTTTCAAACCACCTTTGTCGCTATACCCCCTTGTCGCGGAACCACGTTCCGCAACAAAATCTTTGCTTAGCGACAAGGAAAACCCTAATTTTCAAAATCCTATTCCTCTTATTTCCCATCCCTTTTGTCGCGGAACCCTTGTCACGGACCCATGGTCCGCGACACAAACTCTATTCCGCGACAAAGTGGCACCTTTTTGCCAAATTTTTATTCTTCATCTCACCCCATTAATTAATTGGACCTTTACATTAATATTTTGAGGTTGAAATCCAATGATCTCAACTCATGATTAATTTGATATAAAGAACTTTGTTCAATTTCCCATTAAAAGATTTTTCTACAAAAATTAAACTCTAATGATCTAACCATATAATCCGGACTGTAATTAGTTAATTATGGAATGAGTGATTATTTAGACATGAAGAGTAAATATGGAATCAATTCCATATCCTTGCATGAGAAACCAATGTCTCTCATACAAGATGAACCAAAAATATTCTCCTTTTTATTTATTTTGTCTTTACCTGTGTTGTGTGAAACAACTAGTAAATGATATACAGACTAATGTTGGCAGGTATTCCCACACGGATAACTAGCTCGTGGTTTGTATATTAATTACTGGTTGTTATTTTGCATGGTCTGGATAAAGGTCTGTTGAAGCCTTGGCGGTTCATCCATCCGGGATTACAATAGCTGCTCAGCTAACTTCTACCCGGATACAGTTTCTTTTTCCTTATCTTAATTTCAAACCCGAACTTCGAGCTGTGATGTTGACAAGTGATGTCGATCAGCATCACTTGACAGACACTACCAGTAAGAAAACATGTAGGTTTTTCTCTTAATTCGCAGACAGCAGGAATCTTGATGATAGCGATCACTGTCATTAGGGTTTTCTGATGTCTATAATCATCTCATCTTAATGATTAGGGAATTGGACCACAGATAACTGCAATCCAATTAACCCTCATTATTTTGTCAGCTCTTGAGCCAAAATTCTTCTTATCTCCGGCTATCTCATCTCTGTGTTCCAACTTCTGTCTAAACCCGCCTTATATTTTGGGTTATTTAATTTTACACTTCTCTATAAATTTATGCATGATATTATTATGTAGATATTGTGGTCTATGTTATTTTGGGATCCTTCCCGTGGATATAGAAGTCTTGATTTTTAAATCAGATGACTCATATTAAATTTCCAACAAAAATTCATTTATAAAATCCGGATCTGAGTAAGGGATAAATTCGACAGTTATGACTAATTCATATCCGACTGGGGGTTGATTTTGGGAAATTGGAAGCAGAGTCAGCGATTAGGTCTCACCTAGACTGAAAGGATCTGTGTTTTAATTGAGAGTCTAGTACCTGATAGGGATTGATTTTCAGATTTATTATTTTCCAAAATTGCTGTTTGTTGGAAATCTTGTATTAAATATTGCACTGGGTCAGATTCCACTTGGATTCCGATAAGGTGTGACATATAATACTAGAGGAACAACATTCGGGCCTTGGTTATTTTCTAAGATAGGGTTGAGTATTCTTTCAACTGCTAATCTCCTCCACCAAAGCCTATTATTGAGTCCTGAATGAGTGCATCCGGAACGAACTAATTCGTTAGCTCGTTTCATTAGTTTGTATCTCATAACCACCCGGAAGGAAGTGAACACTGCGAGCATTTCACCGAGAGCCGGGAATTCTTGATCCATACCCAGTCATCTGGACTAGGTGCTGTCTTTTACTACCAAAGTCAGACTTTTAAAACTTCCGAGTGATAAAACTTTAAATGCTTTCTTTATCGCTTTCTTTTAAATGCTTTCGTTAGAGGTCACTCGGTTGTATTGAGAGTTGAGTAACTGCTACTAGGACTGATAGTTAAGGGATAGTTCAGGGCCTGATTAGAATCTTTGGGTGTGACATGGGGGAAAGATAGTGGTACTCGGCATTTCAATATATGAATTGTCGGGTGATGCTTATCCACCACAGATGACTAACATACTCTTACAAGGCATTGCAAGGGGAGTTATGAGTTTGTGGTATCTTAGATTGTGTTGACTTAAGAGCATGTAAACTCTTGCTATAAGTACCTGTCTGTTATAGGGAACATGGTATAGAGAGCATGAGGGTTAGCTAACTAAAGAATTATCCCGAACAATGATCTGTATATTAAAATGGAAGTTTAATTATGTTTCATCTGAATCTTGTCCAATCTTTATTATTTTCTTCATGTCCCTTCTGTCTCAATTTAAATCTGCTTTCTTAGATAGTTTTAACCGCTTTCTTAGATAATTTTAACTGCTTCCTTAGATTAATTTATTTCGCTTTCTAGAATAATTTTATTTGCTTTACTTAATTGCTTTCATAGCTTAGTTTAAATTCTGTCCAGTAGATGTTAGTCACCACCCCAAATCTAATTGAGTAACCGAGTGGAAAATCTTAGTAAATGATGTGGGCCCTGCTTCTATCGCACATCCTCCAGTGAACGATCCGGTCTTACTATAAATTACTGCAATTTTTGACACCGTGCGCTTTCGGGGGCACAGTTTCGTAGCACGAGTAATAAAAACGTGACAACCTACAAATATATCCCTAATCCGAACTCCATCCTCATAAATTGGTTTCATTAAATAACACCTAAACCAGGATTATGTTTTTCGGAAAATACTCATGTAGTGGGAACCTGCAAAAGTTTCATGGCAGGGAATCTCATGAGACATGAAATGATGAGAAGTATCATGGCACATACACCGGGGACTATCAGTGTGACAGGCTGAAGGTCAACCTATCCCGGTTGTACCATGAGATTTGTCAAAAGTTTCATGGCTGAGAGGACCACAGCGCCATTTGAAATTAAAGCCCCTCACATGAGTAATAAAGAGTAACAACCTTGATATATCCTTAAACCCCTTTCCCGTGAATCATAACTCTTTTCACTTAATAAATTTAACTTGGGATATTTTCTTGGGATATTTTCTTTAAAATACTCGTGGTAGGAAATTGTCAAAAGTTTCACTTGCCGCCTTGACCTCGGCCTTCTTCTTCGCTTCCTCATCAGTGTCATCCTCTGACACATATTCTTCATCCTCGCTGTCTCTGCTTCGTCGCTTGGTAAATCCTTCTCAATCTGTTGATAATGGCCAGAAATGTCCATTATTTCAATCCATTTCCATGTCTTAAAACAGGCATTTGATCGCATTCCGGTCTTATATTAAATAACAAAGCAGTAGAATTGGACTGATTTATGCATAACTGTAAAAATATTGAGCTGGTATGAAAATGCGTAAATATGTAATTTTATTACACATTTATGTTAGAAAAATCCAAAAATATGAGAAAAAGAAAAGAAAAGAAAAAGGAAACAAAAAGATGGGAAAAGAAATAAAAACCCACAAAAACTCGAATTTTTCAGGAAATTACGACGCTACACTTGACTACGACGCTAACCATGTGTAGGGTCGTAGGCCGAGAATAGCGTCGTAGGCAGAAATGGAGATAAGATTCTGAAGGAGAAGAACTACGACGTCGAGCATAGCGTCGTAGACCAAGTGTAGCAACGTAATGGAGTATAACGTCATAGGCTGTTCACTTAGAGACAAGGAGTGTATTCGAAGTGGAAGACTACGACGTTACACCTTCAGCGTCGTAGTAATGGATAGCGACGAAGTGCAGTATAGCGTCGTACCAAGCTGCAGAATTCAAATTCAAGGGCCTGGGGGCCCATGGGCCTAGGGTTTCTCGCCTATATATAGAGGTGTTGACTCCCAGGTCTTGTCACTTCACACATTCCCCAACTTGAAGACAACTTGAGTTCTTGAGGAGTGTAGCTAGGTTAGTTAGAGTAGTTAGTTTTTATTTTTATGTATTATTTAATTTATGCACCTAGATTAGTTTAATTTCTTGCATAGCTTAGTGTTTTCTTTTTGTTCAGTTTAAGATAGCCACTTTCATACATTTCCAGTTTTGTTAAACTCTTGTTTAGGTTTGAAATATCCAAATGATGGGTATTATCAAATCATTTGGTATAAAATGGTAAGTTAATCTTCAAAAGAGTCCCAAAAATATGAAATGGACTTGGGTCCATGGATTTACTTGCTTTGCTTTTGCTTAAATGACCATTTGGTCATCTTATTTTCGGTTTGAATTGTGGGTTTTCTGTCTTCTTCTTCTTTTGGGTTCTAATGCATGTTTTTATGGTTGAAAACCCTCATTTGGGTTTGTGGTTCATGAGTGTATGTTTTTAGTTTATTTTACCATGTTTTTATGCATTTTGGCTTACTGCTTTCACCTTACTTCATTACTGTTCATGCATTGATGAATCACAAACTCAAAAATAGGGTTTGCAATCGCAGAGATTGCATTACCCGACCAACAACATATTCTGGGGTAGCTACGACGCTAACCACCCCACGACGCTCTCCAAGGATAGCGTCGTAGGGAAGGGTTTAACGTCGTAGTTGCTTCGGGGTTAAGAAAATTTGCCCTACGGCATTAGACCTACGACGCTATCCTTGGATAGCGTCGTAATTTTTGTCTAAGGTCGTAGGACCCCAAAACTCTTCAAAAACACCCTTACGACGCTATGACCACGACACTGTCTTAGGATAGTGTCGTAATTTAGTGCATAACGTCGTACACCCCCATTTTATCAACTCTTCAGAAAATCCCACCTACGACGCTACACCAATGACGCTGTCCTAGGATAGCATCGTAATTTGGTGTGTAGCATCGTAACATCTCTCTCTTTCAAAAACCCTCTCTTCCTACTACGACGCTATTCCTTATAACGTAAACTATGTTTAACGTCGTAGGATATGCATAGCGTCGTAGTCTCTTATTCTAAACCATCATGCACGACGCTAAATCCCTACGACGAGAACCAAGTTTCATGTCGTGGTCAGGTGTAGCGTCGTACATAAGCCTTTTAAAACTCAAAATTTTCATCTCTCTCTCACCAATCCTTGACGACGATTCCCCACGACGCTATCCTAAGGTAGCGTCGTAAAATCTGCTTAGCGTCGTAATTGGCAGTTTCTGCCAAATTTTCCATTTCTCCATCTTCTTCATTAATCAATTGAACCCTTAAGTCAGTGATTAAAGATCATAATTGGTAATGATTAAGATCAATAATTACCTTGATTAAGGATCTTTGTTCAATTCTCCCTAAAATGCTTTTCTATAAACGAAACCCTAATGCCTTAAGTGGATAATCCGGACTGTAATTAATTATGGTATGAAGGATTATTTAAGACATTAATTATGGATTAACTCCATAACCTTGCATGAGAAACCAATATCTCTCATACAAGGGTCCGTTTTTACTTTATTTCATTTTGTCTTTTCGTGATGTGTGGACAAACAGTAAGAGATATTACAGAATAATGTTGGCGAATGGTCCCTTCACCGGGAAATGAAGTAGCCCCTCGGTTAATTAGTGTCCAAATACAGTTTTATTCTCTTTATCTTAATTTCCAAACCCAAATTCTAATCTGTGATGTGAGTTAGCCAATATCTATCAAATATTAGCTGATGAGCATTACCGAGAGGAAGCATGTAGGTTTTTATCAGAATTCACAGATAGTAGGGGCCCAACTGGTAGCGACACTGCCATTTTAGGGTTTCTGCTGTCTAAATTCGCTCCATCCGAGTAATTGGGAAACTGGAAAGCAGATTTTTGCATTCCACCTAATTATTCTGACACCACTTTTGGCCCCACGGCTACCTCATATTTGTGTTTCACGTTCTGTCTAAACCCACCATTATATTTTGGGTTGATTGATTTTACACTTCAATATATCCTTATGCATGATATTATTATGTAGATATTGTGGTTTGTATTATTTTGGGATCCCTCCCTTGGACATAGAAGTCTGGATTTAAAACAGATACTGCATATTAAACTTCCAACAAAAAATTATTTATAAAATCCGGATCTGAGTAAGGGATAAATTCCTCAGTTATGTCTAGTTCACATTCTGTCAAGGGATAAATCTTGGGAAATTAGAAGCAGAGTCAGCGATTAGGTCTCTTCTAGACTGAAAGGGTCCATGTTCTTTTTGAGAGTCTAGTACCTGTCTAGGGAATGATTTTCACATTTATTATTTTCCGAAATTGCTGTGTATTGGGAATTTAGTCTTAGCTATCACACCGAGATGGGATTCACTTGGATTCAAATACAGTGTGTTAGATAATTCTAGAGGAACAATACATAGGCCTTGGTTACTTTCTAAGATAGGGTTGAGTTTCTTTCAACTGCTATCCTCTTCTGCCAAAGCCTATCTTTGAGTCCTGAGTGAGTTCATCCGGAACGAACTAATTTATCAGTCCGTTTCATTAGTTTGTATCTCATAACCACCCGGAAAGAAGTGAACACTGCGAGCAGTTCACTGAGGTCCAGGAATTCTTGATCCACACCAGGTCATCCTGACTAGGGGCTTTCTTTTACTACCAGTACGAAGCTTTTGAAATTCCCGAGTGATAGAATTTTATATGCTTTCTTTACTGCATACTTTTAATCGCTTTCGTAGAGGTCACTCGGATGTGTCACTAGATCTTATAACTGTTACTAGAAGTGAGAGTTAAGGGATAGTTCAGGTTCAATTTTAGACTTTGGGGGTGACATGGGAGAATGATAGCAGTACTTGGCATTTCAACTAATGTTTTGTCAGGTGTTGCTTGACCACCACAGATAAAATATCATACCCTGGCCGGGGCAGTTATGAGTCTATGGTATCTTAGAATCTGTGGTCTTAAGAACATGTAAATTCATACTGTAAGTACCTGTCTGTTAAAGGGAACATAGTACTGAGAGCATGAGGATTAGCTATCTGAAAGGATTATCCCCAAACAAAGATCTGTGTATAAAAATGGAAGTTTAATTATGTTTTATCTAAATCTTGTCCAATCTTTATTCTTTTCTCTCTGTCCTTTATGTCATCATTTGAATCAGCTTCATAGTTAATCTAGTATAGATTTACATCTTCCATTATTTTTGGGATTATTTCATCTGTTCTCTAAATTCCATACTAGCATGTTCTTTAGATTAATTTAACCGCTTTCATAATTTAGTTTAAATTCAGTAAAGTAGTTGTTAGACAACTTCTTAAACTGATATGAGCAATACGAGTGGAAAATCTATTAAAACAACGTGGGACCTGCTTCCATCGCACATCCTCCAGTGAACGATCCGGCCTTACTATAAATTATTGCAATTTTTGACTCCGTGCGCTTTCGGGAGCACAGTTTCTTAGCACGAGTAAATAAAAACGTGACAACCTATAAATATATCCCTAATCCCAACTCCATCTTCATAAATTGGTTTTATTAAATAAAACATAAATCGGGATTAATTCCTATTTTCTTCTATTTTCTAGAAAATACTCGTGTGGGAAATCTGCCAAAAGTTTCATGGCGCCGTTGCCGGGGAGGATGCAGCGCCGTTTTATTAGAGAATTATATTCCTGATTGCTCATAGTTAGCTTATATCGATAAATATGTATACACAACCGAACCAATTCTAACCTGGGGAATTTACAGGTACTGTCATAGTTGAGACCGTTGTTCTATGCAAAAGAGAAAGAAGACCCCAGCCGAGATCCCGTTCAACGCAGAGATCGAAAAAACAGCTCGTCGTCTGAGGGCAGAGGCTAGACAAAGAAAAGAACGAGAAAGGCAATCACTACTCTCTCCAAGCACAAGCAGTGACATCTCAGATATGGCGGATAACCATGGCAATCCCCCAAACATACCACCTAGCCCACCACTCCAAAATATTCAAGAGGACCCAGAAGACGTTGATGATGAGAACTTGGAGGATCTCCCTCATCAGGTCATTCAGGGAGGTGAGAACCCCCCAAATCTCGAACAACAACCCTTCGAGGTGCCTCCATCCAACCCAAACCACCAAAATCCCCAAAACAACCTCAATAACCAAAACTTCCAAAATGACCCTAACTTCCAAAACCAGCAGTATCAGAATCCCAACCAATTCAATCCAAACCAGTATAATCCAAACCCGCAAGATCACAATGACCCGAGAAACTTCTATCCAAACCAGAACTTCAACCAATAGGATCAATACCAAGGGCAGTATCAAGGACAATACCAGGGAGGTCCAGGGAACAATCAGCAGCCTGCTGCTGCTGATTACATGCAACCGATCATAGAGCCATACTTGAACGTACCAGGCAGAGCACCAATTGTGGCCAGGAACTTTGAACTCAAGCCTGCCTTGATCAACTTGGTGCAGAATAGCCAATTTGTAGGGGCAAATCATGAAGATCCACATGATCACTTGGCAATATTTTTGGAACTTTGCAACACGATCAAGAATCAGGGTGTCTCTCAAAACACCATTAGGATGATGTTGTTCCCATTCTCACTGTGTAGTGGAGCAAAGACTTGGTATAAATCACTGCCGGTGAATCAAAGGAGCACATGGGAGGATATTGTGAGGAATTTCTTGGTGAAATACTTTCCGGAATGGAAGATTGATGAGGGAAGGTCAAAGATTTCTGAGTTCAAAATGAGGCCTGAAGAATCATTGTATGATGCAAAGGAGAGGTTCATG
>JAOANR010000005.1:21918058-21978837 GCA_030278955.1 Hygrophila difformis
TAGTTCTTTCTTGTATGTGCACGGGAAGGCGTCTGTCATGACAAGCATCTCAGTCAATGCCAATAGTTGTGGTGGAGGGTTCTTGCGGGCAAAGTAGCTCTTCGTTTGCTGCGTGATTGGTGGTTGAATAGGGACCGGATCAAAGGCTGCTGCTTTCTTGTGCCCGAAGTGCGCCTCAAGCATTCTATTCCATCGGGCTTTTTGCTGTTTTATCCTCCAAACCATCCGCTTATAGTGAACTTTTGAGTCCCCGAACCTCTGATCGTATCTTGCTTCTTCAAACTCCTGATTCCAAAAGTTCCATACGTGTTTACAGAAGTCCCTTTCGAGACCCGTGGCTTTATCATTTCTGTCTGCTTCTGGAATAGCATTCCACCAATGGTCCTTTATCTCGAACCTCCATTCAATCTTGTGGTCCATGTTCAATTTGTGTTCGTTCCTTATAGCCACCCTATTCTCTTCTATTTCTTTCTTCATCCTTTCGATGTCTAGGAAGGCAAGATCTGGAGTTGTCTTTGGAAGAGCCATTATGGAATCAATGATGTATTGGTCCCTGAAGAAAAGAAGTTGAAACTGTTTTTAGCATTATTTTTGATAACAATATTCAAGTTGAAAATCAACATCCTCACATTTTGAGCTAAGCTCTCAATGTGAGTTCATTGGTTTTTACTTGAATTTATTAGGGTTGGATTATTAAATCCAACACCCATTGCTACTAAAAAGTTAAAGAACAAGGGTCTAGGACCCTTACAATTTTTCTTAGACTATAAATAGTCTAGATATTTTTGCATGGCCAAAGGGGCACAAGATAGAGAAAATTTTTAATAGGCTATTGAGCCTATCAAAAAGGAAAATTTTTTATTTTTATCACCTGACAAGTGATTTAAATCATGTGAAGGGGCAGCAAGATGATAATAATGATGAACAAAGGTACGTGACAATTTATGCAATCACTAGTATGTGGAAATGGACCAAAGAGAATAAAAATTAAATAAACATGCACAAGCACAAAAAGGTCATTTTTGGATTTATATGAAAAAGTGTTGACTTGTTTATTTAGTAAAATTGAGGGTGTTAGTGGTCCCCCGTTTGGATTCTGTTTTGGGAAATGGGTATTAATAAGTGAGCAACCATGCCACACTTGAATATTCCCCACTTGTCCCAATGGGGAATCTATGTCAAACATTAAAAAGAATAAAACATTCTACCAATTTTTGTCTTTTTAGACATAAATGCCATGCCAAAAGTGTTGGAAAAATTTTGGCACGGTTTCGTCTGTACCATGTTTCCTGTAGGTGCAAACGTCAACTTCTAGAGTTGAGTTTGCAAGTCGTGGGTAACATGTACCCGACAAAAGCATTTATTGACAAAATATATATATAACACAGTACATGCACAACTGAAAACAGACACAGACAGTCCATTCCTACCATGATCATGCACAAATTTTTGCCAAAAAATCATGCTTTACAACATGATTTCACAGACAATATATCACAAGCATATTCAACATCAAACATCCACTGATCACAAAACACAGTGGCATGGAGAAAAACTGACACAGTGATCACCCTATTCACAGATTCACAAAATCAACACAAAAACACAAAAATGAGCAAGACAATAAAACATCACCACAGAAATAAACAAAACAGGATTTTCGAGGGTTTCACAACCCTCATTTTCAAAATAAGATATCCTTCACCACAGAAAACTTGAACAAGCAACAATGGCAGTTTCGAACAAAAGCCCTAAAAACCCTATGTTCTGCCTAGAGTGTTCTAAGTTATTCCCGAACAAGCCCGACTCATTCCGACCCTATTCCGACCATCTCCGACATGAAAACAGTAGCCATTCCCTTCCCCACCCCCGAGTTCGCAAAAAACAAAGAATAAACCGACTGGAACTCACAAAAATAGGGTGCGAAAACAAAAGAGAAAGCTTACCCCCTACTCCCGCCTGGGTTAGACGACGAAGAAGACATTTTTGACCAATTCGGACGGAGAAATGACTCTGGTTTCGCGAGGGAGACGAACAGTTTTGCGAGAGAACGGGAGAGAAAAGTTCGAATGTGGGAAGGTGGAAATGAGAGGGAAGAGAGAAGAAAGGTATAAAAAGGGTGTGGGATAGAGGGGTTCGGTCTATTAGAGACCGAACACAGGTTCGGTCTAGACCGAACTCAATGTTGTCTCTAGTATTTGCTATGAGTTCGGTCTATTGGGCAAGTTCGGTCTAGACCGAACTTGCTTGGAGACCGAACATGAAGGAAAAATAACAAACACTTGAATGGAGTTCGAACTCAGTTCGGTCTAGACCGAACTTAGTGTTTAATTCGAACTCAGGGAGGTAGACCGAACTCGATACTTAAAAGGAAAAATGCTTTTGTGAACTAGTTCGAACTACCTGGTTAGTTCGGTCTAGACCGAACTCGCCTTATAATTCGAACTACTCACTTGCATAATCAAATGGAACATTGCCTATGTAGATTAGTTCGAACTATTTGCACTCAGTTCGATTTAGATCGAACTGAATAGTTCGAGCTATTACTTGGCAATAGTTATTAACACAAAAGAAGTCCTAGAAGGTTAATTCGAATTATAAGGTCAGTTCGGTTTAAACCGAACTAGACAATTCGAACTTAATAAAAATTTCTAGGACAACATATCCTAAACTTAGCAAAAAGAAATGAGATTTTCAAAATTTTCTACACTTTACTATAAGTAAAATGTAAACTGAATGTGCAATAATGCCTACTATAGTTTAATTTGATTGCAAGAATTAGGCTGGATTAACACCTTTATTTTATGGATTTATTCTGGATTTTAAATTTCTCTAAACTCCAAAATTAATTTCCATTAAATTCAGTATTAATCCAACCGGGAACCTGGTTTTTGACGCTTTATTTTTCTTTTTGTTGATCCCACGAACTCCTGCAAAGCGAACATAATAGACATATTAGATTTTTCTCCAAATACCAACATCCTCACATTTAGAGTTTTAATACTCTAAATGCTTCATTGGTTTTTGGATACCTTTTGCACAAGAAAATTTATATGAGTAGATGCATATATATATATATAAACATATTTATCAAGTATAAGCTAGCTCAGAAGTCATCTGAATTTCTTTCTCGGGTTCGAACTGTCCGAGATACTCCTTCAATCTTTATCCATTCACCACCAGCTCTCCCTTGTCAGTTCTGATCCTGACAACTCCACTTTCAAACACATGCAGCACTTCGTATGGCCCTTCCCATCTGGATTTAAGCTTTCCGGGGAATAGCTTCAACCTAGAATTAAATAGCAAGACATTTAGGCCAACATAGAAGTGTTTAGATTTTATACGACGATCGTGTAACTTCTGGGTCCGCTCTTTGTAAATCCTCGAGCTTTCATAAGCTTGCGCACGTATTCCCTCAATTTCATTGAGGTCCAACTTACGCTTACTCTAAGCAACTCGTGGGTCAAAATTAAGCGTTTTTACGGCCCAGTAAGCCTTGTGCTCTAGTTCTACGGGCAAATGACAGGCTTTTCCAAAGATGAGCCTGTGTGGAGACATCCCAATGGGTGTCTTGAATGCAGTGCGATATGCCCATAAAGCATCATTGAGCTTACGTGACCAATCTTTGCGGGTTATCCCCACAGTGGCTTCGAGTATGTGTTTGATTTCGCGGTTTGATATCTCGACTTGGCCACTAGTTTGGGGATGATAAGGCGTGCCAATCTTGTGGAGAATCCCATTTTTATTCATAAGATTTGCAAATGCTTTATTAACAAAATGGGTTCTTCCATAAGATATTATTACCCTAGGTACACCAAATCTGTCGAAAATGTTATTTTTCAAAAACTTGATGACTTGGTGACCATCATTGGTAGGCAGTGCAATTGCCTCGACCCATTTGGACACATAATCGACAGCTACCAAGATGTAATGATTCCCATCAGATGTCGGGAATGGTCCGATGAAGTCAATGCCCCATACATCGAAAATCTCAATTGTGAGAATCCCTTTTTGAGGCATTTCATCCCTCTTGGAGATATTCCCTAGTCTTTGGCATCTGTCGCAAGACTTAACAAACGCCTTGCAATCCTCGTAAACAGTAGGCCAATAGAAACCACACTCGAGCACCTTATGAGCTGTTCGAGTGGGGCCATGGTGACCTCCGTATTCTGATTCATGACATTTTTTAGCGATTTGATAGGCCTCGTGCTCTGTTACACATCGTCTTATACTCGAATCTGCACAATGCTTGAAAAGGTAAGGGTCTTCCCAAAAGTAGTTAACTACATCTCGGTAGAACCTCGCTTTTTGGCCCTTGCTCTGAAATGGTGGAATTATTCTAGCAATGTCAGAAAACCACGGACAAGCTTGATCATGAAGATGCAAAGCAAACAGTTGTTCATCCGGAAAATTCTCATTGACGGCTAGCTCATTTTTATCATTTTCTAGTCGAGACAAATGGTCAGCAGCACCATTGTCTCTACCTTTTCTATCTTTTATTATGATGTCGAATTCTTGCAACAAAAGTACCCACCTGATTAATCGAGGTTTGGCGTCTTGTTTGCTAAACAAGTATCTCAGTGCAGAGTGATCTGTGTACACTATGGTTTTCGTACCAATGAGATACTGTCTGAATTTATCAAACGCGAAAACCACAGCATACGTCTCTTTCTCCGTGGTGGTGTAGTTGACTTGGGCTTCATTCACGCAGTGTAGTTGACTTGGAATTTATCAAACGCGAAAACCACAGCATGACTTGCGTAATGAATCACGCAGTGTTTCCCTTCCTTATGTTGCCCAAGAACCGCACCTACGGCGAGATCACTTGCATCACACATTACCTCGAAAGGTATTGACCAATCGGGTGGTTGCACTATTGGGGCAGAAATCAACAACTTCTTGAGCGTGTCAAAGGCTTGAACACACGCTTCATTTATTAAAAAGGAATTTTCTTTACAAAGCAAGTTAGTGAGCGGCTTGGCAATTTTAGAGAAATCTTTAATGAATCTCCGGTAGAAACCGGCATGCCCCGGCATGCCCTAAGAAACTCCTAACTGCTTTGATTGAGTTAGGAAGAGGGAGATTGGAGATGACTGAGACTTTGGCCCTATCGACTTCGATGCCTGCGCGCGAGATGCGGTGGCCTAACACTATTCCTTCGGTAACCATGAAATGGCACTTTTCCCAGTTCAAAACTAGGTTAGTGTCCTCGCACCGTTTTAGAATTTTTGCAAGATTAATCAAACATTCATCAAAAGTATCTCCATACACAGAGAAGTCATCCATGAAAACTTCAATGCATTTTTCGATAAATTCTGAGAAAATTGACATCATGCAACGTTGAAAAGTGGCAGGCGCATTGCAAAGTCCAAAAGGCATGCGCCTGTACGCAAAAGTTCCATATGGCCACGTGAAAGTGGTCTTATCATGATCTTCACTAGCTATTACAATCTGATTATAGCCAGAATACCCATCCAAAAAGCAATAGTACTCCCTTCCGGCCAACCTTTCCAGCATTTGATCAATGACCGGCAAGGGAAAGTGATCCTTCCGCGTAGCGGTGTTAAGCTTCCGGTAGTCGATGCAAACTCTCCAACCGGTCACTGGACATGTCGCCACTTCTTCTCCTTGCTCATTAGTCATTATGCACATCCCCCCACGTTTCGGTACGACCTGCACTGGGCTTACCCATTTGCTGTCAGATATAGGATAGATGATACCAGCATCTAAGAGCTTGATAACTTCTTTCCTTATCACTTCTTGCATATGGGGGTTCAAACGCCTTTGTGGTTGCCTTGAGGGCTTGTACTCCTCTTCCATTAAAATTATGTGCATGCAAACAGAGGGGCTTATTCCTTTTATATCAGAAATGGTCCATCCAATTGGATGTACATATTTCTTTAGAATGTCTACCAGAGCTTTTTCTTGTTTTTGCGTCAGATTGGCTGACACAATCACCGGTAATGTTTTATGTTCAGCGAGAAAACGTACTTAAGATGATCCGGAAGTATTTTAAGTTCAAGCTCTGGCGGACATTCAACGGAAGGCAGTAGTTTGCGAGAAATGGTTGGGGGTGAAAGATCAGATTTACCTTCAAGATCCTGTGTCAGTACAGGATCCACTTCCTCCTCCGTGGTGCTCTCGTCCTCCTCTGGAATGAATTCAACACCGTCGAATTCTTCAAGGTCCCCAGTAATAGGGTCCTCGAAGTGGACAGCGTTGCAGCTCCTTTGTTGCTCTGCAACTTCGGGCGTCAGTACCTGTTTTGAAACTTTGTCCGTCATCACAGTCATAGAGTTTATGCTCTCATCCTCACTCCTACTTTCTATTACATCAAACATGGAACAAGATCCCTCATTTGGAAATTTCTGCAGCTGCTCCATGTCAAAGGAAATTTCTTTGTCATCGACCCTCAATGTGACTCTTCCAGATGTGGCATCAATTAGTGCACCGCCAGTGGCCAGAAACGGGCGTCCCAAGATAAGCGGCATTTCAGAGTCCTCTTCAATGTCGAGGATGATGAAGTCAACCAGGAAAAGAACTTGGCCGGTCTTGACTACCACATCCTTGAGGATTCATACGGGTTTTGTGATTGATCTGTCTGCAAGTTGCAGTTTCATCTTGACTGGTTCAATCTCTCCGAGCCTTAGGCGGATTGCCATGGCTAGGGGCATCACGTTGATGCTGGATCCTAGATCACATAACCCCATGCTTACTTTGGCCTTTCCAATCTGTACTGGTAGCGTGCAACATCCAGGGTCTTCTTTCTTTTCGGGTAGTTTCCTTTGAACTATGGCACTGCATGTGCTGTTGAGAACAATCACCTCCTCCTGCTCTACCTGCCTTTTCCCTGAAATCAATTCTTTCAAGAACTTAGCATAGGTGGGCATTTCTGAATCATTTCCACGAGAGGAATGGTTATCTCTACAGACTTTAACCGTTCTAGAAATTTCTTGAATTTAAGGTCATGTTCCTTATTTTTAAGACGTGCAGGGTATGGTACCCTTGGCATGTACTTATTATTATCAATTTTTGGTGGTAAAGAGAAGGAAGTTGTACCTTCACCCATACCCTTTTCAGCTTCATCTGCAGCTTCAGTCTGCGTGCTTGCTGCATCTGATTTGTCCTTTACCAGCTCAATACCTTCATCTCCTCCAACCTTTTCCTTTTCCTTCTCCACCTCCAAGGAGACCTTTACTTTCATAGCTTTCTTATTTGCAGAGCCAACGTTTCCCTTCAGAGTCTTGCCTCCCCGTAATGTGATTGCTTTACATTGCAGGTTGGCTTCAGTGCTACTCGGCAGTGTTCCCTTTCCCCTGTTCTGCAATTCCTTAGCCAACTGGGTGAGTGTCTCCACATTCTTGATTGATGCCTGCAGTTGCTGGTTTATGTCCTTTTGATTGGATATAAACTCGGTCATCAAGTTCTCCAACCGAGATGGTGGCGTTTGGTTATATTGCTGATTCTGGTCAGGTTGGGGTTGGAAGTTTTGGAAATTCTGGCTCTGGTTTGGGTTTGGCCTCTGTTGGATGTGGGGCTGAAAGTTCTGATTATGGTTCTGGAAATTCTGTACTCTTTGCTGGACGTATCCTTGATTCTGAGGTCTGAAGTTCTGCTGAGGGTTTTGGTTTGCATACTGGTTAGGCTGATTTGGCTGCAACAAATGCGCATTAAGTGCATTGTTGTTGGAATATGAGAGATTGGGATGGCGATTCTGGTAATTCCCGGCATAATTACAGCTCTCGGTGGCTATCTGTTGGCATGTGTCAGTTGGATGAGGCCCCTGACATAGCCCACAGATGCTACCCGGTTGCTGTGTTTGATCATGGCTGGATGAGGCTCCTGCCTGAGATGTGCCTACTCATTTTCCTTTCTCCTGTCCCAGCTGTATCGCCGCCACCTGTTCCTGCAATTTCTCAAAATCTGTTTTTCCCTCACTTACAGCAAAAACTTTTCTAGGAGGGTCCACTTTCTTGTCATTGCTGTTCAATACAGATCTATTGACAGACATTGTCTCAATCCTTTCCCAGGCTTGATCCATTGGCAGATGGAGTAAATGTTTTCCGCCTGCAGCGTCCAACATTGTTCTCCATGGATGGGTGAGCCCTCCATAGAATTTCCTCAGTTGCTCCCATGGTTGGTATCCGTGTTGGGGGCATCGCCTCAAAAGGTTGGAAAACCTCTCCTTTGCGTCATACAATGATTCATCCGGCTTCATCTTGAACTCTCCAATTTTCTCTCGTCCTTCGTCTATCTTAGATTCAGGAAAATATTTCAACAGAAAACTCCTCACCAAATCTGCCCAGGTGCTTCTCTGATTTATAAGCAATGATTTATACCAATCCCTGGCACCACTAAACAAAGAAAAAGGAAATAACATTAGTCTTATGGCATCAGGTGAAACTCCTTGATTTTTTATTGTATCACAGAGCTCCAGAAAGGTTTGGAGATGATCATGTGGATCCTCATGATTCGCGCCGCAAAACTGATTGTTTTGCACCGAATTAATGAGTGCCGGTTTGAGCTCAAATTTGCGTGCGGGAAATTGCACTCTCCCAGGCCTATCCAGATAAGGCTCCACAATTGGCTGCATAAAATCAGCTGCTGCCTGCTGTTGTTGATTTCCTTGCTCTGCTTGGTTTTGGTAGTGCTGGTGGTAATTGGGATTCTGTTGGAACATGTTGTCCGGGTCATGAGGGTTGTTCTGGAACTGGTCTTGATTGAAGGCTTGATTCTGATATTGCTGGTTTGGTATATTTTGGTTTTGTTGGTTATATTGGTTGAGAGGCGGTGGTTGTTGGTGGAATTGCTGATATTGTTGCTGATTTGGATTGGGTAGATTTTCCTCCTCGTTGGCACGATTTGGATGCTCTACCATACCCCCATCAGCTCCATTACCAGGATTATTGGGTGGTTGGTCTAATGGTAAGATCGGGGGAATGTCGTGGTTCTCTGCCATATCGGATATTTCACTGCTTGTGGTTTCGGGTGAGGTACGAGTCCGAGCTTCCTGCTCTTTCCTTCGTCTGGCTTGCGCTCTTAGCTGGCGAGCGGTCCTTTCTATTTCTAGATCGAATGGTAGCTCAGGCAATGTGGCCTTTCTCCTTTGCATAAGCAGTTTGTATTCGGCTCTGACAGTACCTGCACAACCCCCAAGTTAGAATTGGTTCAAGAGTATATACAACAACTATCTATGAGTAAATCAGGAGTGTAATTCTCTTAGTAAACGGCGCTGCATCCTCCCCGGCAACGGCGCCATGAAACTTTTGACAATTTCTCACACGAGCATTTTTCTAAAATATCCAAAATTGAATTTATTAAATGAAAAGAGTTATGATTTATGGAAGGGGTTTAAGGATATAGTCCACTTTTTATTACTCATATGGGAAACTTTGATTTCAAACGGCGCTGTGGAACTCCCCGCCATGAAACTTTTGACAATTTCGTGCCACGGAGATCCTTGCCATGAAACTTTTGACAAGTTCCCATTATATGAGTATTTTGTAAAAATGATAATCCCGGTTTAATTTATTCAATGAAACCACATTATGAAGATGGAGTTGGGATTAGGGATATATTTATAGGTTGTCACGTTTTTATATGCTCATGTAGGAAACTGTGCCCCCGAAAGCGCACGGTGTCAAAAATTGCATTAATTTATAGTAAGACCGAATCGTTCACTGGAGGATGTGCGATAGAAGCAGGGCCCACGTCGTTTACTAAGATTTTCCACTCGGTTACTCGATTCAAGTTTTGCAATGGTTTCTAACAACTAGTTGACATAATTTAAAATAGATTATGGAAGCAATAAAATTATTCTACAAATGCATATTAAAATTATTCTAGAAAGCAATTAAAATTATTCTAAGAAAGCAATAAGAATTATGCTAAGAAAGCGGATAAAATTATTCTAAGAAAGCGAGTTTAAAATGAGACAGAAGGGACATGGGGAAAATAATGAAGATTGGACAGGATTCAGATGAAACACACTTAAACTTCCATTTTAATACACAGATCTTAACTCGGGATAATCTTTCAGTTAGCTAACTCTCATGCTTTCTACACTATGTTCCCTTTAACAGACAGGTACTTACAGTGAGAATTTACATGCTCTTAAGACCTCAACTTCTAAGATACCATAAGCTCATAACTCCCCTTGCAATGCCTTGCAAGAGCATGCTAATCATCTATGGTGGATGAGCAACACCAGACAAATCATTAGTTGACGTGCCAAGTACTGCTATAATTCCTCTGGTCACACCAAAAGCTTTCAAAATAAGCCCCAAACCCTTCCATAACTCTTAAACCTTATAACAGATGGACAACCCCTCATTTCTTCCGAGTGACCTCTATGAAAGCATTTAAAAGAAAGCAGTAAAGAAAGTATTTAAAAATCCTATCACTCAGAAGTCCTAAAAAGCATCTCTTTCGATTAGTATAAAAGAGCCCCTGGTCTTGATGACCAGATACAGATCAAGAACCCCCAGGATATCAATAAGCCACAGGACTTACAACATCTGGGTGGTTATGAGATACAAATTAAGTAAAACAGGGCCATAAATGATCCTGCTTCGGATGTACTCACTCGAGACTCAATTTTAGACTTTGGCAGAAGAAGATAGTAGTCGAAGGAATACTCAACCCCACCTCAGAAATTAACCAAGGCCTATATGTTGTTCCTCTAATATTA
The DNA here is from genome assembly GCA_030278955.1 of Hygrophila difformis. Taxonomy (NCBI): domain Eukaryota; kingdom Viridiplantae; phylum Streptophyta; class Magnoliopsida; order Lamiales; family Acanthaceae; genus Hygrophila; species Hygrophila difformis. Next base: position 21,928,749 of record JAOANR010000005.1, read on the forward strand.
TTTACCACATCTCATCTATACCCAAGTGGGCATTAATTTGATGCGATGTCTAATATAAGATTTCCAACACACAGCAATTTTGAGAGACCAATTGATACTTGAAAATCATTCCCTAGACAGGTACTAGAATCTCAATTAAAACACAGATCCTTTCAGTCTAGATGAGATCTAATCGCTGACTCTGCTTCTAAGTTCTCAAAATCAACCCCCGGTAGAATATGAATTAGTCATAACTATCGGATTTATCCCTTACTCAGATCCGGATTTTATAAAGGAATTTTTTTGTTGGAAATTTATTATGCAACATCTGATTTGAATCAAGACTTCTATGTCCAAGGGGAAGGATCCCCAAAATAATAATGAGCACAACATCTACATAATAATATCATGCATACATGTATAAGACAAGTAAAATAAAATACCCCAAAATATATGGTGGGGTTAGACAGAATTTGAAACACAAAGGTGGATTAGCCTTGAGATAAGAAGAAATTGGCTAAAAAGAGTGCCAGAAATAATTGGGGTTATCCGGACTGCAAACATCTGCTATCCGGTTCCCAAGTATTCCAGATGGAATGATTTTTAGACAGTAAGAATCCCTTAATGACAGTGATCGCTATCATCGAGAGTCCTACTGTCTATGAATGAGGAAAAACCTACATGGTCTCTTACTATTGTATTATTATAACAGTGTTGATCGACACTGTCTAATATTACCGTAGCTTGAAATTCAGGTTTGAAATTAAGATAAGGAAAAGGAAACTGTATCTAATTAGGAATTGGCTGAGTGACTAATCGAATCTCGGTAAGGAGACCTTTCGTCGTATCTTCCACCAATCGCCAATTAGATCATGCAAAATAACAAGTAATAATTAATACACAGAAGACGAGCTAATCGATATCCCTGTGAAGGGACCTTTCACCAACATTGATCTGTGATATTTCTCATTACCCTTTCATACACACACAATGAAGGATAAAAATGAAATTAAGAAAATATTTTTGGTATTGTGTGAGTGTTAATCACACAATAATTAGACACTATTGGGTTGAAATGTGTAATAGATAAAATTAGGTATAATGAGCCTAAGCCCAACACACCCATGCAACTTACACAAATCAAGAAGTAAAATATTTTTGGAGTTTTAAAAGTTGAAGAAGAGGTTAGTTCGATCTAATGGGCAACATAGACCGAACTAAGCAATGCATGAGGGATGAAGTATCTTCCTTACCCAATTAATCCTCACAATGAAATGAAACACCATTTAGTTCGAATTGTCAGTTAGTTCGATCTAGACCGAACTAGAAAATTCGAACTAATGAAGTCATTCCCTTGTTCAAATTTGGTTAAGGCATTTACTCCATAATGAGAGTGAGTTCGAATTGCTAGGTTAGTTCGGTCTAGACCGAACTAAGCATTTCGAACAGGCAAGAGACATAAAATAAATCAAGGCATGAGGGGATGAAATGCATACAATGAGACTCACAAATGAGATCAGTCTAAAGGGTAGTTCGGTTTAAACCGAACTACATAGACCGAACTCACACATGGGTCACATGAAGAAAACATTTTTGTTATGCAGTTCGAATTATTTGGGCAGTTTGGTTTAGACCGAACTACCTAATTCGAACTGCATGAAATTTTCATACATGTTTTTGGTGCTCATGGGTGCTAGTTCGAATTACACTGTGCGGTTTATGATAAATGAGATTTACTCAATCCTTCATTTCACATCAGTGTCATCTCACAACCACCCTAGTGAGCATTTTAAGGAAGTAATCATGATGCATGTCTAATAGGTACAGGTACGAGTACACCCTATTTCTTCAAACAAGAAATTCAAAGTGCAAGAAGCCTAAAACCATTAAAAATCTAAGAACTACTTGCGTAAAAATAACAACAACCTACATCATCTAAGGCATGAGTAAAATAAAGATCAAAGACAGAATAATAAAACAAACAAAAAATTAACTCTAACAAACCCTAAAAGTTATCTAACACCTAAGAACACTCATTTGAAGCTCTAAGGCATAGAACACACCAATACAAACCAAACATGCATTTATTGAGAATGCAAGTCAACTAGAACATAATAAATGTAACCTAGTTGAAACAAACAAACATTCTAACATTTATTGCTAAGGAAAGCATTTAAAGTGTGCCAACACATGAACAACACCCATTTCTGGAAATTTTCCATTGTATTAACACTTGCAAGTGAAATAAATAACCCAAATCATCATTAGATTGAAGATAGGGTTGTTCTAACTAGTAAAGCATGTAAAAAGTATGGTAATGGCTACACTAGAGGGTTGTAACAAGCTGTTTAACAACTAAACTAAGATTAAAACAACTAACTAACTACAAACATGAAAGTAAACTACCTAAAGTACCTACCTAACCCTTAAGGGGTGAAGAACCTTCTGCTCTCTTTTTGTTTCCCCCTAAGCGGATTTCTTGTAAAGTGAAGTCTGTCTTTTGTGTTGAGAGAGGTCAGCTTTTATAATACTTCTCGAAACCCTAGGCCCATCAGAGCCCATCCACAGTGTCATGCATTTCTCACGTGTTCCACAGCTTCATCTGGATGCAGATTTGAACTAGGTTCGGTCTCCTCAGGCAGTTCGAATTAATTCAAACTTGAACAATTCGAACTGCATGATGTCTTCCTTCTTCTTCAGCTGGGATATGATCTTCAATCATCAGGTTCGGTCTATGTGACAATTCGCACTATGCATTTCGAACTGATGGTGGCTCTTGCTTGGCTTCCTTGTTGGATGTAGTTCGAATTAACGGCTAGTTCGGTCTAGACCGAACTAGGTAATTCGAACTACCCTTCTTCTTTCTTGTTCTTGGGTTTCTCCTCTTCATCAATCAGTTTGATCTATGCCATGAGTTCGGTCTAGGACACATTTCGAACTAGGCATCTCGCATCCCTCTTCAACACTTCATCATTTTTCTCCTTCTTGCCTTCAGTAGTTCGAATTATCCAGTTCGGTTTAGACCGAACTGGGTAATTCGAACTAGGCTTCCATACTTAGCCAAAAATTCAGCTTTGTGGGATTTTCATTCTTTTTCCCATCTTTTTGATTTTTGTGGGCTATTTTATTTTTTGCCCATCTTTTCATTCCTTTTTCTTGTGTTTTTCCTTTTTCCATGTTTTTGGATTTTTCTAACGGAAATACAATAAAAATTGTATATTTTGTGTCTTTTTATTACCAGCTCAATATTTTTACAAACTTGCATTAATCTGTCGAATTCAGCTGCTTTCTTATTGAAATAAGATGGAAATACGATCAAAATGTCCGTCTCAGACACGGAAATGGATTGGAAATAATGGACAATTTTGGCCATTATCAGTACGCCTCTAGTATTAGTTGTCGAAACATGCTTTGCGGCTAGTTCTACCAGTTCATGGGTAGTAGATACTGGAGCCACTGATCATGTTTGTTGTACTTTGCAGGGCTTCCTGCAAACAAGGCAGCTAAGTGAGGGCGAGGTTACCATTCGCTTGGGAAATGCATAACGAGTGGTGGTGGTTGCAGTGGGAGATGTGCACTTATCTTTTTCTGATTCTGTTTTAGTTTTGAAGAACGTTTTATTTGTGCCTTGTTTTCGAAAGAATTTAATTTCAGTTTCAAAACTTTATAAGGATGGATATTCAGTTGTTTTAAATGAAGATTCTCTTATTATTATGAGAAACAACAGTGTTATCTGTTCTGGCACGATGGAAAACTATCTTTATTCTATTACTTGTGCACAACAAACTGAAACTCAAATTCACGCATCTACATCATTAAAGAGAAAGGAACCTTCTAAAATGAATCAAACATATTTGTGGCACCTTAGACTTGGTCATGTCAATCTAAGGAGGATCCAAAAACTGGTAAGTAGTGGTTTTATGGGCTCTCTCCAAGTGGAAACATTCGCAGTCTGCGAATCCTGGCTGGAAGGCAAGATGACCTCGAGGCCCTATAAGGCCCAAGGTAATAGGGCCGATAATGTGTTAGAATTGATTCACTCTGATGTATGTGGGCCTATGTCAATTCAAGCTAGGGGTGGTTTCGAGTATTTTGTCACTTTTATTGATGATTACTCCAGATATGGATACATATACTTGATGCGCCTCAAGTCTGAATGCTTTGACAAGTTGAAAGAATTTAAGGCAGAAGTGGAGAACCGTCAAGGGAAGAGTATCAAGTCAATGCGGTCTGATCGTGGTGGCGAATACCTTAGCGCTGAATTTAGGCAATACTTATTAGAGAGTGGGATAAGATCCCAGTTGACTGCACCTGGTACTCCACAACAGAATGGTGTAGCTAAAAAAAGGAATAAGACTCTGTTAGATATGGTGAGATCGATGATGAGTTACGCCTCCATACCTATATCGCTTTGGGGATATGCCTTGGAGACAGCGGCGTACATACTGAACTTCGTGCCTTCTAAATCAGTTCCAAAGACTCCAATGGAATTGTGGTTCGGGCGAAAGCCCAGTATGAACCACATTCGGATTTGGGGTTGCCCAGCACATGTGTTGGACAGGGAAGCTGATAAATTGGCACCTAGGACGGAAGTGCGGCTGTTTGTAGGATACCCCAAATGAACGAGAGGGGGTTATTTTTATAGTCCTAGGGATCATAAGGTAATGGTTAGCACCAATGCCTGGTTCCTAGAGGAAGACTATGTGAGTGAGCATAAATCCAAGAGTGAGATTATTCTCAATGAGCTAAGAGGAGACAATAGCGTACCGAGTGTACAAGAAGATATACCACAAAACACTGCACAACGTGTTGACACCGATGTCACCACACATGAATCGCCTCGACGTAGCGGGAGGGTAACTCGTTTACCTAGTCGTTTTTTGTTAATGGGAGAGTCTTCAGACTCAGTTCCCAGTGATGAACAAGAACCGGATCCTTGGACCTACAAGGAGGCGATCCAGGATGTCGATGCAGAAGCTTGGCAAAATGCTATGGACTCTGAGATTGAATCCATGCATACTATGGATGTTTATGACCTTAAAGACCTTCCAAATGACAAAAAGGCCATTGGGTGCAAATGGGTCTTTAGGAGAAAAAGGGGACCTGACGGGAAGGTTACTACCTTCAAAGCACGGTTGGTGGCAAAGGGTTTCACTCAGAAAGAGGGCATCGATTATGATGAAACTTTCTCACCAGTAGCCATGCTAAAGTCAATCCGGATACTCTTATCCATAGCTAGTCACATGGACTATGAAGTTTGGCAAATGGATGTAAAGAGAGCTTTCTTTAACGGGAATCTGGATGAAGACATCTATATGCAGCAACCTGAAGGTTATGTGAAGAAAGGCCAAGAGCATTGTGTGTGGAAGCTAAAGAAGTCTTTATATGGACTTAAACAAGCTTCAAGGTCTTGGAACATTCGTTTTGACGAAGTGATCAAGTCCTATGGATTTGATCAATGTCCAAATGAAAGTTGTGTGTATAAAAGGTGCGACGGAAACGTGGTGGTATTCTTAGTACTATACGTAGATGATATACTTCTCATTGGGAACAGTGTCAAGGTATTATCAGACGTAAAGGTATGGCTTTCTGAGCAATTTTAAATAAAGGACATGGGGGAAGCATCATACGTTCTAGGAATGAAGGTCACTCGTGATCGGAAAAAGAGAATGTTATGCCTTTCTCAAGCAGCCTACATTGACACTGTGATTGCTCGATTCAGCATGCAAAACTCCAAGAAAGGATTCTTACCTTTCAGACATGGAGTTCCTCTATCTAAAGAAATGTGTCCGAAGACACAAAAGGAGACAGAGGAGATGGCTAAGGTTCCTTATCCCTCGGCAATAGGAAGTCTTATGTATGTCATGCTGTGCACGAGGCCTGATATCTGCTATGCAGTTGGCATGGTGGCAAGATATCAATCTAACCCTGGGCAAGGACATTGGATTGCGGTGAAGCATATTCTCAAGTATCTGAGAAGAACTCGGGATTATATGCTAATTTACCAGTCAAGCAATCTAAGTCCTTTGGGTTACACAGATTCAGATTTCCAAGCTGACCGAGATGAGAGGAAGTCAACCTCGGGATATGTGTTTACCTTGGGAGGTGGAGCAATCTCATGGAAGAGCGTAAAGCAGAAATGCATCGCAGATTCTACCATGGAAGCCGAATATGTTGCGGCCTCTGAGGCAGCAAAGGAGGCTGTGTGGCTCAAGAGCTTCTTGTATGACTTGGGGGTTCCTAAGAGTATGCCTGAGCATACCATTATCTATTGTGATAACGCTGGTGCAGTGGCAAACTCAAAAGAACCTAGAGCTCATAAAGCTAGTAAACACATAGAAAAAAAGTACCACATCATACGAGACATCGTAAGGCGAGGAGACGTGGCTGTGACAAAGATTGCATCGTTGGACAACTTGGCAGACCCTTTCACGAAGACTCTAGCAATAAAGATCTTCGAGAAACATGTAGAGGGTCTTGGTTTACGATATCTTTCAGCTAGCTAGACTTTAAGTATAAGTGGGAGACATATATGTGTATACTAAAAGTTTAGCTTTAATATAAGTGGGAGATTGATAGAGTATATAGTAAAGCAAACCTTTAGTGCGCTTTTGTATTTATTCGATTTCTATATTGACTGAAATAAATGGTTATTCACATTGTTGCTTTTGTATGGATGCTTGTATATTTTTTATATAATTGCAAGTATGTCCAATTATCTAATATTGTAGACAACATGGTGTGTTAGGAGTCACACAGAAGATCATGTTGTCGGTTCCTTATAAGATATAAACAGTATTGACAACTGAGATAGTTTGGACATAACTATTGGTTTATGTTGTACTGGAAACTTGTAATTAGTTTATCTTGACTATTAATTTGAAGTAGTGCGCTGCGTCGCATTGAAAGGATCACAGTTGAGATGCATTCTTCTATTCTGGCATAAGAAGAATCAAGATCTCGGCGACTCTGATTAATTCTTAACCCTAGTAGAGATAAATCTGACACATGGAATATTTGTTGGTCGCTTTGATTTACCATGAGTGAGAATCATAGTTGATTCAATATGCTTCGTATTTTGGGCGACAATATTATTTGCATGGTGTCTATTTATTCTCACTAGGGCACTGTGTCCTGGTTATCCGGGTTGATGACGTCCCCTTAAGGAGCTCAATAAGGATCATTGTATGAACCCTGCAGGTGGATTTATTCCGTACAATGATGAAGTTTGAGTGGTACTAATTAAGGATTAAAAGAGATTAATTAATTAAAATTGTCAGAAGTTTTAATTAATTAATGGACGTGCGATATCGTAAACATAGGGAATAAATTGAGTCTAATAGAAGCCCAGATTCAATCTGGATCAGGCCGGGAGTGCAACATTAATTATTTAGTGGAATTAATTAATGTTTTATAGGCCAAATTATGTTCTGGGCTGAACATGAGAATTTGAGCCTGTAAAGGAGCCTGTGCCTGATACCTTCTAGTGGATCCCCAGTCTGGCCCAAGGACCAACTAGGAGAGTCTATAAATAAGTCTCTAGAAACCCTGGCCTCCATAATAACACAATCATAATTCTCTTCCAAAAGAGAGAGAGGGGGCGGCCATAGGGGATTTTTTGGAGATCCAATTTTCTCTCCATCTGTTCGATAGATCTCTGTCCATCCGGAGTTCGTGCGGGGTCGGGAACAGTCCTGAAGATCCCTGGTTTTGAATTCGTTGGTGTCAAGGCGGTAGATCTGTTCGTTCGCCCGTTCTTGTGCTAGGAAGATTGTTCGTGGTTGCATATTGCAGATCTACGGACATAGACGAAAAGAACCAAGTTTCCAATCAGACGTTGTTGCAGATCTGCTTTGGAAAGGTAATTTTCGTAACCATTCTAGTGGATATATTATAATACCAAACAATAAAATTTGAAATATAAAAAATAAAAATTAAAAAATAATAAAATCTAAAATAGATAAAAATAAAAAAATGCAAATAAATAAACTTCAACATAGATAAAATAAAAAATACAAAATTTCATCTTTCAAATCTTTTTAAAAGTGAATATATAGTGACACGATAGGATGAAAGAGTGGAAATCTATAATAAATAAATAAATAAATGTGAAAATCTAAAATTAATAAATTAAAAATGTAAAAATTTATAAAAATTAGAAATTTGAAATGGAGACACCACATTAAATTTAGGATGAGTTGTTCACTAATGCTTTAATATATACTACCTCAGTTTTCATATGTTGTTGATGTTTAGTAATATGTTACTATTCACCCACAGACTTTTACTTAAAGTTTTATCATAGTTATACAAGTTAAAATATAGTCAAGTGGGATCTTGTTAGATTCGTCTCGTCGAGTAGTTTTTAAATATCGAACTTTTAGAATTTTTACTTGTACCGAACTTGATTATTAATGGTTTAAAATGTGAATTGGACTGCGTGAAAAGTGGTATGTAAAAAAATTTGTTTAGACTAGCTATTATATGCAGGGCCCATCATGATGTACTTGCCTTTTAATTTGTATCACAAATCACAATCGGTCATTTTGTTTTGTTTTTTTTTTTCCTCCCAAAATGGCCCAACATGGCCTGGACAATGTTTTTTTTTTTTTAAATAATTTTCGGTCCCACCTATTATACCATGGGGATGTTTGGGAGTCAGCAGATCCGCTAGCAAATAGCAGATTCGGAGAAAGAACTGTGAGAGAATATGCTCTTCCAATATGCTATATGCTACCAAATATGCTTACTCCCAAACATTCTCCATATTTGTTGTCAACTTAAATTGTTATAGTTTTATAAAATCATATGTAATTAATTTACTATATTTTCTCATATTCACGGCTGGAAAACTAATTCAATCTATTTCAATTACCATGCTTAATTATATCATTTCTCAAACCTATACTTAAAAATGATTTTATTGACCTTAATTCCCTGCCCAATTAGAGGTAAAACTTTGTTGGGCAAAGGGAGTATATTATAATTCTGAATTTAATATTACAGGAAATAGTTAAATTAGACCATTAGAAGGAGATTTGTCAGGTTTTTGTCCATGATAAGTTGAATTATGAAAAATGGGCCATTAGGTGTAATCTGGGCCGGAAATTTGGGTCAAATCGACGGAAAGTATTCAGAATCGGGCCGCGTGCGAAACACTCGCTTGGCGTAGCGGAAATGAATAAAATTGTATTTTGAGCCACGATGTTAAAAAGTGTGTGAAACATAAAGGAAAAAACGTGTTTTCATTTTTTTTACCCTACAGCCGAGCCTTAGAGTGAATCCATCTCAAAGTAACCCTAAATCCCAAATTGTTAAGAGCTTCGAGCGTCTGCTTCTAGTGTGAGAGGTTTCACAGCAAATGCGTGCAATATGGGGCTTAGGAGAAGTGACGAGAAGAAGGATTTGGCACCACCTCCGTACCGTAAATCGATTTGTTGTATTAGGGTTTCGATTATTGTACTTTTATGTCATTTCTTTACTATCGGGGATGAAGAAACAAGGGGGTCTTGGTTACGGTGAAATGAGGCTTAAAAAATGTGGATAAAATGGTCTGGGGGCGGTAAGATGTGGTCCTTTCCGGTCCTACACCGTAAAAATTGTGTCTCTAACTATATCCATTTTGTCATTGTGCGGTTGCCGACGGTGGTGCCCACAGAAAGGGATTCTTTTGTTCGAGTTGTCCATTTATATATCTTCTATTCCATACTTTACAACTGTGTTGTGGTTTTATTCCATAAGATTACATGAAATAGTTAAATTAGGCCACTAGAAGGAGATGTGTCAAGTTTTTGTCCATGACAAGTTGAATTATGGAAAATGGGCAATTAGGTGTAATCTGGGCCGGAAATTTGGGCCAAATCGATGGAAACTATTCAGAATTGGGCCGCGTGCGAAACACTCGCTTGGCGTAGCCGGAAATGAATAAAATCGTATTTTAGAGCCACGATGTTAAAAAGTGTGTGAAACATAAAGGAAAAAATGTGTTTTCATTTTTTTTACCTTACAACTGAGCCTTTAGAGTGAATCCATCTCAAAGTAACCCTAAATCCCAAATTTTTAAGAGCTTCGAGCGTCTGCTTCTAGTGTGAGAGGTTTTACAGCAAATGCGTGCAATATGGGGCTTAGGAGAAGTGACGAGAAGAAGGATTTGACACCACCTCCGTACCGTAAGTCGATTTGTTGTATTAGGATTTCGATTATTGTACTTTTATGCCATTTCTTCACTTTCGGGGATGAAGAAACAAGGGGGTCTTTGTTACGGTGAAATGAGGCTTAAAAAATGTGGATAAAATGGTCTGGGGGCGGTAAGATGTGGTCCTTTGCGGGTCCTACACCGTAAAAATTGTCTATCTAACTATATCCATTTTTTTATTGTCCGGCTGCCGACGGTGGTGCCCACAGAAAGGGATTCTTTTGTTCAAGTTGTCCATTTATATATCTTCTATTCCATACTTTACAACTGTGTTGTGGTTTTATTGCAGGTATATTGTATATTGAATTTGGAGTGTTTCGTGTTTGCAGATCTGGGATTCAAATCAATAAGTGAAATAGAGGGCCATGAAGACTTGGAAACGGATTCAGATCTGTTTCATGATGAACCTCATGGGGCTGTTGTTGGGGAAGTTCAAGGGGATGGCTTGGAGGGTAATATTGTGATAAACTTGAATGTGATTTTAATGAGTTTGGAGCAGATGACTTGCTTGAAGGAGATGGGGAAGGGGCATGATGAAGGGGATAGTGTTGATAACACGGCTGATGGTGGGTTTGTTGAGACCGATTATGAAGATGACTTGGAGAGGGAGCATGATGAAGATAGAAACCATATGGCAGGCGGTACCAATGATATTATTGGAGAAGAGGATAGGGCAGGTGGATCAAGAAGTGGGATAGATTGGAGACCGGGTGAGGGCGATGCATCTGATGATGACATGGTAGTAGCTGTGGATGAATTTGATGAGAGGTTAATTTCAGATGAGAAAGGTGATGGTACAAAGAAACCGCCAGTATTCAACTCATCTGAAGTATTCAAGCCAAGTATCTGTTTGGAGATGATTTTTGCCACAAGGGCAGAGTTCAAAAAAGCTATTAGTTCACTTGCAATAATGGAGCAGAGAAAGGTGAAGTTTACAAAAACAACACCTACAAGAGTGTATGCTAAATGTACATCACCTGTTTGTGGTTGGAAGATATATGCACATAAAGTTCCAAATGAGTCAAGCCTGCAAGTCACAAGGTATTATGTGGGTTTGTTTACTTGTCTCAATTATTCTTTATCGTTTTATTTGCTTTTATTGATGACAAATGGTTGATTATTTTCTTTTAACCGTTAACATGTTTGTCAATGACACTGGAAAACTGGTACTTTGTATAAGAGTTCCAAATGGGAGATGTTTTTTCTATAACTTGTGTTTACTGTTTATCAGGTTTGATTCTAAGCATGATTGATTCGAAACACATGATGTGCCAGCTATCACTTCTAAATGGTTGAGTGAGAGGTACCTTCAAAAGTTTGTTTCGGATCCAAAGAGGACAACAGAGGGCTTTAGACTGGATGTCATCAACAATTTGAATGTGAATGTCACAAAACATCAATCTATATATGCCAAGAAAAGAGCCCTGCAAGCACTCAATGGCTCATCTGAATATCAATTTTCAAGGATGTGGGATTATGTAGAAGAACTTCAGACTAGGAATCCTGGTAGCACCATCATTTTGGGGACAAAGGATGATGATACTCAAACAAGGTTCGACAGGTTTTATGCTTGTTTTCGTGCACTGAAAAATAGGTGGAAGCAAGGTTGTAGGTCGTTGATTGGAGTGGATGGATGTCATTTAAGTCGGCCACATAATGGTGTTTTACTAACGGCTGTGGGTGTGGACCCTAATAATCAACTGTACCCGATTGCATATGCTATTATACAGATTGAAAACGCGGACAATTGGATGTGGTTTTTAGCTGTTCTTAAAAAATACTTGCAGCTGGAAAATGTGAGGTATCTGACATTAACTTCTGACAGGCAAAAGGGCTTAATACATGCTATGCAAGAGTTGTTTCCAGGTGCTGACCACCGCTTTTGTGTAAGGCATATGCACAAAAATTTTCTGTACAGCCAGTTATAGAGGAGCTGCTTTAAAGAACTTGTTGTGGAGTGCAGCTCGGGCAGGCACAATATCTGAGTTCATGCTCCAAATGAAGAAAATTCGGGAGTATTCTGAAGGGGCATGGAAATGGTTGAATGAAAGACCAGCAATACAGTGGTCCAAGTCACATTTTTCAAAGGGTCCCATGTGTGACATGCTTTTAAACAACCTTTGTGAATCCTTCAATTCGTGCATTAAGCCAGCAAGAGACAAGACAATTCTGACCAACCTAGAATGGATAAGGGAGTATATTATGAAAATACATGCTGAAAATCTTGACATGGCATCTATCAGATGGACCAACAAAGTCATATGCCCTCGGATTCATAAGATAGTTCAAAGAATCTCCAGGAAGGTTGGAGATTGCATACCAATTAAGTGTTCGGACCGGCACTACCAAATAAGGATGATGGAGGGGGATGGCCAGTATGTTGTTGATATTGTGAAGAGGGAGTGCAGCTCCATGTCGTGGCTGCCATATCTAAACAAGGTGATGACCCTCTTGACTATGTTGAGCAGTGCTATTCTGTTTCAACATATAAAAAGGCGTATCAACATCTTATAATTGGAATATCTTCTGACATGTTTTGGCAACAAACCTGCTATATTCCTCCATGTCCTCCTAATTATGCAAGAGGTGTGGGTAGACCACCCAAATCTAGGAAGATAGGGGATGAGGAGCCAAAGAAGAAGAGTAGGCCGAGGAGGAGGCAGACAGAAGATCCCACTAAAATGACAAGAAGGGGGACCATTACTCACTGTAGTGCGTGCAGGGAACCTGGACATAAAATCACAACTTGCGTAGGTCACATATTCACTAATCATTCTATGTATTTGGTTTGTATTATCTACAAGGAATTTAATTTTTTTATATTACATGCGAGAAAGCACCAGGAAAGGAATGCAACTGCCTCCTTCAGTGCTGGTGCTTCATCTAGTGGTGCGGTCAATTCACCTGTTCCCCAACCACCAAATAGAGTAAGTTGCTGTTGCCATATTTAATTTTTTGTTGATGCTGCCATATAAATCATTTTGGTGAAATGCATTTTTGAAGAAAACTTACTGGTATTATGTTCAAATAGGCATCTGGAAAGCAACCTCAGACCACCCTCACAGCGCCTTCACTTGATGGGACAAATCTACAAACAAGTGGATCAGCAGAGGTACTACATATTTTAAGGTTACTTATCGTTTCTTTCTTTTTGCTGGTATTCTGTTCAAACTTAAACCTACAAACTTAAATGTACTTAATTTACTACACGTTACTGCATATTTGATTTCATTTGTTTAAAGTTACTTAAATCTACTAACTTACTGGTATTCTGTTCAAATATGATGCTGCCAATTCATATTTTAAAACTTATATCATTTGTTTCTTTTTGCACAACCAACTCTCTTGCCACCAAATTCACCAGTTCAAATGGATGCAGATCAAATGGATGAGCCCGTCATCACTCAAGACCATTCCATGGATCCTCCACGATTAGTTCCTGGTCCATCCATCAATGAACAAATACTTGGTGTTCGAGTTTCAACTTCAAAGATGATTGCCCCTTACACAGGTGCATCATGGCGAGCTCCTCTATTTAGGCTTGGGAAGAAAGGATCTCCTATGCACAATTTCAAGTCAAGTTGTAATACCCGTAAACTTTAGAATATAAAAATAGGAATTAATCCAATAGGAAAGGAAGTCTCGTTCAAAGAACCCGTAAAATCGGAAATGCACGGAAATCAAAAGACGACAATTTAGAAACCGACGAACCCGAACACATGAAATCAAATGGAATCGGAATAAATGACCCGGAAAATCGAGCGCGAAAACGTGGAAGGATGGAAGTCCGAAAGCGTGGAGGAAAAGACCCGACGGATCGGATCGCACGGACCCGCCCGGACCGCAGTCCAGGCGGGAGCCGCGCGCTGGCCGGGCGGGGTTTGGCCAAAAGGCGTGCCAACCCCGCGTGAGTCCCCAGATTCGTGCGAATGACGCGGTTTCGGCGATTTCTTGCCATAATTCGACCCCCCGACTATGGAAAGAAGATTTTGAACGGGGGAAGGAGTATTAGGACGAATTAGGGTTGAGCTCCACCCCATTTGTCAGCCTCCAAACCCCCTCTACTCTCCCAAAACACTCTCAAAGCCAAACACTCCTCCGACGAACTTCCGACGAACTTCCGGCGACCAACGACGACCGTAGAGGCGTGTAGATCAAGGATCACAGTCCTTAGATCATTCGTAAGTAGTATCTCAGATTCTCAATCTCGTTTTTCCTCTCGAATCCCCAATCTAACTCTTGATTCGTTGATTGCAAATACGTTCGTGGCCAAAGTCGGGAACTTTGCGTTTCGTGGATCCGTTCGTAGGATTTTGGGCGAGCCGAGCGACCCTAGGACGATCCAAGAACACCATCACTGTAAGTTGAGCCTTCCATATCAATACGGGTGATTTAGGGGCGTCCAAAGTAGTCGTAACAAAACGAAACGTAAAAACCGAAATCAAAAATCCTAATACGCACAGTTTCTGAAATCGGCCTAAAACTCATATTTTGAGGATTCAATCCGAGAAACCTAAAACTAGATTTTTAATCCTAACACATAAATCTAGATTGTGTGAAAATTTCAGACATTTTCGTTAACGTTTGCTTTTTCAAATCGCATCGAAAAGAAACTGTTTTGACAAAACGTGTTTGGAATCTGCCTATGAACATGTCCGAACTTAGTGAGTCTGTTTCTATATTTTCTAGTCCGATTTGATCTTGGCAATCTAAATAAAAGTTGTAGATAATCATGTCTAGTATATGTGTTTAAAATTTTAGAATTTTTGGAGTCCATTTGTTATGTCAAAAAGCCAATTTTCTGTACTGTGTCAAATCCGCTTCGGGACAGTAAACTGTTTTCACATTAAACTCGATTTTTGACATGTTTCCTCATCTTATTTCGAAAAAGTTAAAACACGAAAGTTGTTCGTTAGGATGTTTTTGGTTTACAGTGTAAATTTCAGATTTTTCCGGTTTGAAATGGATTTTTAAATTAAAAAGGCGCAAACTGTGACGCCAAGAGACTTTTAAATCGAGAGATTTTGAAATTTCGTAACAAACAATCAAAGATTTGAAATACGATGCATATATACTTTTGAAAAACCCCGATACATTAAATCTAAATTATACTTGAGATACTTTGGTGGAGGGTGAGTGCTCTGCAGGGTGCCCCTCTAGCCTTTCTCTTCGGGCCTATAATGGACGAGAGAATTAGATGAAATATTACGCCAATCGGCGGGAAATACATGGCCTACTCTCTCGGGTTTATCCGTATGGATTTCCCGAGGCTCCGGAGTGTTACTGGGTATGGCAGATACGGCTGCTGGCCGCCGGATCACCGGCTAAACGAGATACTTATGAAACGGCTGCGGCCGCCGGATCACCGGCTATACAAAACATTGAGAAATGGTTACGGAACGGGGAAATAAAAGATTTAATATTTTTAAAGTATCTATTTATTTATGCATGTCTTTAAATTATGCATTTAAATTATGTCTTTAAATTTCATATCATGACTAAGCTGTTATTGTGGATTAAAGGCATGTTCAAGTACACAACTTAAGTATTATTTCCTTTAAATTGGTAAATGCATGTTTAGGAGTGGAATTTTTTTTAATTAATCCCTGTATTGCTATGCTTGGATCGACTTACTCAGTATTTTATATACTGATAAAATTGTTGTTTTTCTTTTTCTTTCAGAGTACGGAGGTAATGCATAGCATGTGCATTGGGGGATGGAATTATTAAACATTGTTTTATCGCTTTTTATGATACTTGCATAACGGGCATGTAAATCCCGAGTTTTGGCCATGTCGGCCCACTTTACATTTTCCGCTGCGATATATTATTATTATTACTATATGCGTGGATAATACTTATTATTACTTTTAAATAGATTCCGGATTTTGTTTTAAACCTTTTTGCAATACCCGTAGCTTTGCATCTCTTTAGCAGGCCCGGAGAATCTGTGTCTTGCTAGGGAGATGTGGCGGTGGCATCCCGGCCTGGGTTATCAAATACGGGGTGTTACAAGTTGGTATCAGAGCCCGGAATATAATTTGAAGCTACTATTATTATTTTTATTTTAAAGCCACTATTATTATTTTTAAACCATTATTTTAAAAACTAGTATTATTTTTTTTAACTTATTATTAAAAACCACTAGTATTACTTTTAGCCCACAATTTTTCTTACTTAGCCAATATTTTTAAACCAAATAATTATTAAAATCTTGGTCCAATATAGAGACCCAACTTTTTATTATTTAGAAAATTTATTTTAAAACACATGGATAAACTAAATTTTTATTTGGGGGGGGGATTGCATGTGCATATTCATATAGATTTAAATTCCTGCATATCGTGACTTTTATTCGAAACACGTCCTGACTCTAACCTCCTTGTTGACATTAGATGGCCGCCCCAAACGTGAACATGATCAACCTACTAATGAGGTTGATTGAAGCATACCTCGAATCTCCTCAAAACGTGAACAACTTCAGACTAAGGGCTAGAACAAATGGGAGCTAACCTGGGCCACCTAACTAATCTGGGCCAAGAGGGACATCAAGATATAACCCAACTCCAAACCCAAATCAACGAACTCCAGATCCGTGAGACTGAACTTCGGACCCAGATCGATAACGTAGAAACCCAAGTAGGGGTCGTGGGACATCAACTGCATCATCTGAGGGATGATCTACTTCCACCTGCCCCTCTCCACCCGGGGGTTCCTCCTGCAGCTAGCCCCGTTGTCGATCCTGTCGCTGTCCCCACAGCCGTCCAACCTCCAGTTGTTGTCGTTGATCATGCTCCTGCTGCTGGGCCCAACTGGCCAGCAAGCCCAGTATTCCATGGACCCCTTGGCTGGGGTACCATTGAGGAGTCGAGTGATGAGGATGATCCCATGGAGGACCCAACCACCTACACTCCCTCGGCTTAGGGATTTTTATCGCATTATTTCTACTATTACCGTTCCTATTTTCCGAACTATTCCTATCTTTGTGATTCCTACAACTTGTATCAATTAACGTTTTCTATTGAGCAATAAAATACAAGCATTTATATTCTACTTCTATTACCCATAGTGCCCATATATATATATATGTATACATATTTAAGACGCCATCCATATCCAAACGTATGGTAGAGGATTCAACAAAACAAAGGTACAAAGTATTAATAAGCAAACAACCCATATAAATGTCAATCAAACGGGAGTACCCTGAGCCCTAAACCCTGGAATCCCAAGTCATCGATTAACCACAATTCTAGAGTTAACAACCAAAATAGATAACTAGGGAGCAACACAACGGAAGCACAAACGTACGGATCCCCTGGGCAGCGCATAGCCCACAAATGAGGTGTGCGTGAGTGATCACCCTACTCCCTCGCCCTCGTCGTAAACCCCTCAAGTTGTCCGCAATGCAAGCGCCCACGTTTACCCTATTGCCCCGGGCAATAAAGCAAATAGTCTCAAAGACATGATCTATGACGATATGACTCCGGGTGATCGGCCGAACGCGTCCGAACCAAAGCCGAGAAAGTACACGCCAAGGAGCATCCAAAGACTTCAGCCGCAACTCGTGGGGGTACCCAGTCTGCGGGGGTACCTCGGTACACAAAACACCCCAGGCAGAAGCATAAACCCGGCCCTCTGGCTGTGGGCGGAACGCGCCATCGTCGGGCAAACCAAAATAGACGTTGATCGCCCGGGCACTGAAGTCTAGGTAGCGACCGCGAACCCAGACTCGAGAAAGGTCGTCGTCTACCCCAAGACCGTTGATGTTGGCGATAACCTCCATAGCTAGATAGCCGGAGGCAACGCCCTCGGGATGACGTGCAAGACCGGTCCACTGGAGATGCCCCAAAAGTGCACTGATCCGGTCATCGCCCATATGATCGGGAAATATGCCTCGCTCGGGAACATAAGCCCTGTTTCGACGGAGCTCGTCGAAATAGAAGTCCTGGGCGGCCATCGTCGAGAAACGGAACCTATCATGCCGGCAAGGACGCACCTCGTCAGGGAGGCCTCTAAGCTTCGGCTCCCGCTCCTCGTCCTCCTCGTCCTCCTCGGACTCACTGTCATCACTATCCGGTATCACCGGAGCGGCAGTGCTAGGACCAGCTACATCACGTCCCGTAGCACGTCTCTTGGGCCCCGGAAGGACCATAAAGAACGCCAAGATGAACCACAGGAAAAGTAACATCCTGCGAACACCCAATACCAATTGTAAGGCTAATTTGCCACACACTAATTCACAAGCAAAAAATACATAAAAAAAAAAAAAAAAACACATATAGTTTCAATGGGAATCTAGGAGGATTTCAAACCCAATAGTTTACCCATACATATCAGAAGATAACCAAACCAGGTAATGTGCCCAAACAAAATCAAAAACCCATTGTGGCATTTCGTCGAACACCTTATGTGCGCAATAAGTTAAGTTCAAAATTTGTTTATAAACACATGACAATTAACCACAAAACCAAACAATTACTTTAACAACAACTCATAATAACCAAGTGTCAACAAACAATACTAATGTACCCACGCTCGTACCAATAATACCGACAAAATTGAAAACTTCATATTTTCCCTAAAAATCCAAATTCTAACAAGAAATCCCCCAACTTAAGTATATATTATCACACCAATACTTCCTAAACAATAGAAATGGCACCAAAGTACTATGTAAACTCACAAATTCGCAAGAATCGAGCCGGAATTTTCAAATCCCCAATTTATATGCCAAAACCCTAATTTCGCAATCTACCCAAATTCTAACAAATCAAGGCATAAAAATTGAAATTGGCAAACTAAAACAGAAGATACATACCTTACAAAGAGGAATTGAAGTCGAAACCGGAAGAATCTGAGCACGGAAGGACGAAATTGAGAGGAAGTTGGGAAGAATTTCGGAAGTGGGAAGGACGAAATGGCTCGCGCTGGCGAGCCCTATTTCTTCACACTGGTGGCGCCGCGCGGTGGCCGGGCGCTAAAGCCACCAACCCCGCGCGGGTCCGAAAAAAAAAAAAAAGAGAGAGAAGAAAAACTCGGCATAAACCTACGCCAAGGGGATCAATTTACAAAATTCCAACAAGTGAACATTGTCAACTCCAAAACAACTCCTACCAACACCGTTTGATTCAGTGAATCATTATTCTTCGAACACTGTATCAAATCCTTACAATCAAATCCTTGCGCTTTGTGACAGAATGGCACCAAGAGGAAGACATTGCAATCCACCCATCCCACCCAACACCAACGAAGGGCCACGACAACGCAACGTACCAATACAAATCATTGGTGCACCCAATCAAGGAAGGCAAGCGGCCCTTATTCCTAGTAATGTAGACGGACGCCTAAGGACCATAGGGGAAGCTCTGGTTGTCTTAGGGAACGCGTTAGTCAACCAGGGGCAAGACAAGGTTAATAGCAACCACAAAGAGGATAGGAACCATCTTCGTGCAGGCCCAAATAGACCGCCCCGAGGCAGCAAAGGGAGGAGCAACGTGATGATCTTCAAACGTAGTGACTACGTGCCCAAGTGTCCAAGGTGTAACCAACCTCATCTGGTGAGGGGATGCCCTCAACCTGGCACATGTTTTCGATGTGGTCGACAGGGACATCGGATGAAAGAGTGTCGGACCCGGATTCATAATATTACCAAGAGGGAGGACCTAGTCGCCGAACCTGACCAGCCACAGAACCCGGACAGTCGAGATGACAACCGTGGTGCTTTCATACCACGCTGCCCACGATGCAACCATGCACATTTGGTGCGCCAATGCCCAAAGCCTGGAGCCTGCTATAAGTGCGGCAAGTTTGGTCACAAGACTAGGGGATGTCGAACGCCAGAAGATGCAATCGAAAGGAGAATAGATACGGTGAACCTTCAGCAAGGAGAGGCTGACAAGGAACAAGGTCAAAACTCGAACCTTCTTGAGAATAATGTGTAGGCAGTTATGGGGACATAACTGAAGTCCTAAGGGGGAGATGATGTGATGCCCCGTAATAATGTATAAGCATTTAAGCATTTACTTTTGAGGTCGACTCGACAGTGTGTATCCCAAATCAATAATAAACAAATTCAAATTGTGTTGAACTACGTAATGACTTGATCCCTTCACGGGGTACGTAGGTGATAATGGCCAAAATTGACCATTATTTCCAATCCATTTCCGTGTCTGAGACGGACATTTTGATCGTGTTTCCATCTTATTTTAAAAAGAAAGCAGTTGAATTTGACAGATTAATGCAAGTTTGTAAAAATATTGGGCCGGTAATAAAAAGACACAAAATATGCAATTTTTAATTGTATTTGTGTTAGAAAAATCCAACAACATGAAAAAAGGAAAAAGAAAAGAAAAAGGAAGAAAAGATGGGCAAAAGAATAAAAAGCCCACAAAAATCAAAAAGATGGGAAAAATATTGAAAATCCCACAACTGAAATATGGTTAAGTGTTGAAGCACAATTCGAATTGTGCAATTCGAATTAATTCGAATTGCATACAATTCGAATTGCTGAAGAGAACAAAGAATGGTTAAGTGTTGGGGAAGGGATGCAGAAGCCTAGTTCGAATTGTTCAATTCGAATTAATTCGAATTAGGCAATGAAGAGAAGGAACCCAAAAAGGCAAGAAGAAGAGGCAGTTCGAATTGTCCAATTCGAATTAATTCGAATTAGCACAAACAATTCGAATTGCCAACAGATGCAAGGATGCCAAGCAGAAACCCTCATCCAATTCGAGAAAAAGACCAATTCGAATTCTTCACAACAATTCGAATTGGTAACTGAAGGCCACAATTCCAGCTCAAGGAAGAGATCTCACAATTCGAATTAATTCGAATTGGCTGAGATAATTCGAACTTCACTCAAAAACTCATCCAAATGAAGCTGTGGAGCATGAGGACAACACTGGTGGGCCTAGGGTTTCGAAATTTGTCTATAAAAGCAGACCTTCCACAACAGAATGAAGGATCCAAAAACTTTTTCCAAAAAGCAGCTTGGGAACAAAAAGAATAGCAGGAGGTTCCAACACCCCTTAAGGGTTAGGTAGGTAGTTTAGTTTAGTTTAGTTTATTTTTCTTGCAAGTAATGTAGTTTTACATGCTTTAATCTTAGTTTAGTATAGAAGCAGTTCTTGTAACCCATAGAGTAGCCATTTCCAGAATTTTTACATGCTTTCTAGTTAGAATCAACCCTACCTTCAAGTTAATGAGGGTTTTGGGTTCTCTATTTCACCTTCAAAGTGTCAATGCAAGATAAATTTCCTGAAATTGTGTTATTCATGTGTTTTGGCACTCTTTAATGCTTTCTTTAGAAATAAATGCTTAGAATGTTTGTTTGTTTCAACTAGGTTACATTTATTATGTTCTAGTTGACATTCAAACACAATAAATGCATGTTTAGTGGGTTTTTGGTTTGATTGTGTGCCTTATAGCTTCAAACAAGTATTCTTAGGTTTTAGATGCTTTTAGATGTTGTTAGGATTTACTTTTCTTGCCTTATATTTCTGTTTTATTTGTGTTTTCTTGACTTAGATAACATAGGTGTTCTTGGCATTATGTATGTAGTTCTTAGATATTTAGAAGTTTTAGGATTTTTAATCTTTGAATCTTGTGTTTGTAGAAATAGGGTTGAATCCTATCAATACCCACTGGACATGTGTTTACTTTTATTTTGAAAATCTCACTAGGGTGGCTGTGAAGTGACACTGATGGGAGATAAGGGATTTGGTGAATCTAAACCCATCACTATCCGTACAGTGTACACCTAACCCATACTTGTGAGACAAAATTGTTATGAGAAAATGGGATACAATTCGAATTGAGGCAATTCGAATTAATTCGAATTGCCCAAGAAATTCGAATTGCACACCAAATATTTTCCTTCATGTGGTTTCCAACCAATTCGAATTATCCAATTCGAATTAATTCGAATTGCTCAACAATTCGAATTGGCTTGAAAACCACATTGTATCCACTGCCATCCCCTCATGCCTTAGTTTATTTTCTACCCCCAACCAATTCGAATTGCCCAATTCGAATTAATTCGAATTGCTGGACAATTCGAATTCACCTTCTCATTGAGGTAAATGCCTTAGTCAATTTGAGCAAGGAAAGGATTTTGCCTATTCGAGTTGTCCAATTCGAATTAATTCGAATTGGACAATAATTCAAATTAGATGATACTCCAACTCCCGACAATGATTAATTGGACAAGGTCATACTTCATTCTTCATGCATTCTCAATTCGAATTACCCCAATAATTCGAATTGAACTATCCTTTTATTTTGAAGATTCCAAAAATATTTTATTTCTTGATTTGTGTAAGCTGCATAGGTGTATTGGGCTTAGGCCCATTACATCCAATTTTTACCCATTACACATTTCAACCCATTAGTGTCTATTATTGTGTGATTAACACTCACATAATACCAAAAACATTTTCTTAATTTCATTTTTTTTTCTCTTTCATTGCGTGTATGAATGAGTAATGAGAAATATCACAGATCAATGTTGGTGAAAGGTCCCTTCACAGGGATTCGATTAGCTCGTCTTCTGTGTATTGATTATTACTTGTTATTTTGCATGGTCTGATTGGAGATTGGTGGAAGATAAGGAGAAAGGTCTCTTCACCGAGATACGACTAGCCACTCAGCCAATTCCTGATCAGATACAGTTTTCTTTTCTTTACCTTAATTTTAAACCTGAATTTCAAGCTATGGTAATATTAGACAGTGTCGATCAACACTGTTATGATAATACAATAGTAAGAGACCATGTAGGTTTTTCCTCATTCATGGACAGTAGGACTCTCGATGATAGCGATCACTGTCATTAAGGGATCCTCACTGTCTAAAATCATTCCATCTGGGATAATTGGGTACCGGACAGCAGATGTTTGCAGTCCGGAAAACCCCAACTATCTCGCACTCTTTTTAGCCAAATTCTTCTTATCTCTGGCTAATCCCATCTTTGTGTATCAAATTCTATCTAACTCCACCATATATTTTGGGGTATTCTATTTTACTTCTCATATACTTGTATGCATGATACTATTATGTAGATGTTGTGGTCATAACTATTTTGGGGATCCTTCCCCTTGGACACAGAAGTCTTGATTTAAATCAGATGTTGCATAATAAATTTCCAACAAAAATTCCTTTATTAAATCCGGATCTGAGTAAGGGATAAATTCGACAGTTATGATTAATTCATATTCCACTGGGGGTTGATTTTGAGAGCTTAGAAGCAGAGTCAGCGATTAGGTCTCATCTTGACTGAAAGGATCTGTGTTTTAAATTGAGAGTTTAGTACCTGTCTTGGGAATGATTTTCAGATATCAATTGGTTTCTCAAAATTGCTGTGTGTTGGAAATCTTATATTAACTATTGCATTAAGTCAATATCCACTTGGGTGTAGACAAGATGTGATAGATAATACTAGAGGAACAATATGTAGGCCTTGGTGAATTTCTAAGGTAGGGTTGAGTATTCCTTCGACTGCTATCTTCTTCTGCCAAAAGCCTAGAATCGAGTCTTGAGTGAGTACATCCGGAGTAGGTTCATTTATGGATCTGTTTCATTTAGTTTGTATCACATAATTACCCAGATGTTGTGAGCCCTGTGGCTTATTGATATCTTGGGGGTTCTTGATCTGCATCCGGTCACCAAGACCAGGGGCTCTTTTATACTAACGGAAAGAGATGCTTTTAAGACTTCCGAGTGATAGGATTTTAACTGCTTTCTTTTAAATGCTTTCATAGAGGTCACTCGGAAGAAATTTAAGGTTGTCCATCTGTTGAAAGGTTTGAGAGTTATGGAATGGTTTGGGGCTTCAATTTGAAAACTTTTGGTGTGAGCAGAGGAATGATAGGAGTACTTAGCATATCAACTAATGGTATGTTGGGTGTTGCTTATCCACCACAGATAAATAATCTAACCTCACAAGGCCTGTGAACAAGGCCTGAGAAGGGAGTTATTAGTAAGTCTGTGGTATCTTAGATTTTGTTATCTTAAGAGCATGTAAACTCTTACTATAAGTACCTGTCTGTTAAAGGGAACATGGTATAGAGAGCATGAGAGTTAGCTAACTGGAGAATTATCCCAAACTAAGATCTGTGTATTAAAAGTGGAAGTTTAATTGTGTCCCATCTGAATCTTGTCCAATCTTTCTTATTTCCCCCTGTCCCTTCTGTCTCATTTTATCTGCTTTCTTAGGATAACTTTACTGCTTCCTTAGAAATAGAATTTACTCGCTTTGTAGTGTAATTTTATTGCTTTCTTAATCTAGTTTAAATTATGTCAAGAAGTTGTTAGAAAACCTTGCAAAACTTGAATCGAGTAACCGAGTGGAAAATCTTAGTAAACGACGTGGGCCCTGCTTCCATCGCACACCCTCAAGTGAACGATCCGGTACTTACTATAAATTACTGCAATTTTTTACACTGTGCGCTTTCGGGGGCACAGTTTCTTAACACGAGCTATAAAAACGTGATAACCTATAATATATCCCTAATCCCAACTCCATCTTCATAAATTGGTTTCATTGAATAAAATTTAAAACCAGGTTTATTATGTTTCAGAAAATATTCATGTAATGGGGACTTGTCAAAAGTTTCATGGCAAGGATCTTCATGACATGAAGCTATGATGAGTTTCATGATGCAAATAGCTGGGGACTTTCAGGGTGACAGACTGAAGGTCAAGATTGAGTTGTCTACCCCGGCTGCATCATGAAAGTTGTCAAAAGTTTCATGCCAGGGAGGATGCAGCGTCGTTGAAATTAGAGCACCCACATGAGTAATAAAAAGTGGAATATATCCTTAACCCCTTTCCCGCGAATCATAACTCTTTCTTTTTAATAAATTTAACTTGGGATATTTTAGAAAAGCTCGTGTAGGAAATTGTCAAAAGTTTCATGGCGCCGTTGCCGGGGAGGGTGCAGCGCCGTTTACTAGGAGAATTACACTCCTGATTTACTCATAGATAGTTTTTGTATATACTTTCAAACCACTACTAACCTGGGGATTGTATAGGTACTGTCAAAATTGTGATACCAACTGCTTATGCAACAGAGGAGGAGCACATTACCTGAGCTACCGTTCGATCTAGAAATAGAAAGGACCGCTCGCCAACTGAGGGCAGAAGCCAGAAGAAGGAAAGAGCAGGAGCGTCAGACCCGCACTTCACCCGTAACATCTAGCAGCGATTTATCAGACATGGCAGATAACCAGAACATTCCCCCGATCTTACCCATAGACCACCCACCAAATAACCCTGGTAATGGAGCTGACGGAGGAATGGTAGAACATCCTAACCATGCCAATGAGGAGGAGAATCTACCAAATCTCAATCAGCAACAATACCCGCAATTCCACCAACAACCGCCACCACCCCTAAACCAATTTCACCAAAATCAGAACATCCCAAACCAACAATACCAGAATCAAGCCTTCAACCCGGAGCAGTTTCAGAACAATCCACAGGATCCACATAACTTCCAGCAATTCCCCAACTACCACCAACAGTACCAAAACCAAGCTGAACAAGGAAATCAACAACAGCAGCAAGCAGCAGCAGACTTCATGCAACCAATAGTGGAGCCTTATCTGGACAGGCCTGGAAGAGTGCAATTTCCAGCACACAACTTCGAGCTCAAACCGGCACTCATCAACTTGGTGCAAAACAATCAGTTCTGCGGTGCAAATCATGAGGACCCTCATGATCACCTCCAGACCTTCCTAGAGCTTTGCGATACGATTAAAAACCAGAGAGTCTCCCCTGATGGTATAAGGCTAATGTTGTTTCCATTTTCTTTGTATAGTGGTGCCAGGGACTGGTATAAGTCATTGCCTATAAATCAGAGGAGCACTTGGGCAGACTTGGTAAAGAGCTTTTTGCTGAAGTATTTTCCGGAATCGAAGATTGAGGAAGGACGAGCAAAAATTGGAGAGTTCAAAATGAAACCAGACGAGTCATTATATGACGCGAAAGAAAGATTCTTGGGCCTCATCAGGCGATGTCCACAACACGGGTACGCACCATGGGAGCAATTGAGGAAGTTCTACGGAGGACTCACCCATCCATGGAGAACAATGTCAGACGCCGCGGGCGGACGGCATTTACTCCACCTGCCTATGGACCAAGCTTGGGAGAAGATTGAAACAATGTCTGTCAACAGATCCATCCTAAACACAGACAATAGGAAAGAGGATCCTCCTAGAAAAGTCTTTGCTGTAAGTGAAGGTAAAACAGATTTCGAAAAACTGCAAGAACAGGTAGCTGCGATACAGCTGGGCCAGGATAAAGGGAAGGGAATAGACACTTCCCAGGCAGGAGCCTCGTCAAACCAAGTTCAGACACAGCAATCGGGAGTTGTCTGTGGACTGTGTCAGGGGCCTCATCCAACTGACATATGCCAACAGATAACTACCGAGAGTTGTAATTATGCCGGGAACTACCAAAATCGCCATCCCAACCTCTCCTATTCCAACAACAATGCACTTAATGCGCATTTGTTGCAGCCAAACCAGTTCGCAAATCAAAACCCACAGCAAAACTTTAGACCTCAGAACCAAGGGTTCATTCAGCAAAGAGTGCAGAACTTCCAAAATCAGAATCAGAATGTCCAACCTCAAATCCAACAGAGGCCTAATCAGAATCAAGGCCAAAATTTCCAGAATTTCCAATCCCAACCTGATCAGAATCAGCAGTACAACCAAAGGCCACCATCTCATTTGGAGAATCTGATGACCGAGTTTATAGCCAACCAGAAAGATATAAACCAACAACTGCAGTCATCAATCAAGAACGTGGAGACACAAGTCACCCAATTGGCTAAGGAGCTGCAGAACAGAGGGAAAGGAACACTTCCAAGCAGTACTGAAGCTAACCCGCAGTGTAAAGCAATCACATTGCGTGGAGGCAAGACTTTAGAAGGAAATACTGGACTTGGAAAAAGGACGGCCGGGAAGGAAAAGGATCCGGTGGAGAGTGAACAAGAAAATGAAAGGATTGAAGGAGGAGACGTTATTGGACTGGTTAAGGACAAATCAGAGGCAGCTAATTCGCAGGCTGAAGCTGCACAGGAAGTTGAAAAGGGTAGGGTTGAAGGTACAACTTCCTTCTCTTTACCACCAAAAACAAATAATAATAAGTACATGCCAAGGGTGCCATACCCGGCACGTCTTAAAAATAAGGAACAAGATGAAAAATTTAAAAAGTTTTTAGAAAGATTGAAAGTTGTCGAGATCACTATCCCACTGGTTGAAATGATTTCAGAAATACCCGTCTATGCTAAATTTCTTAAAGAAATGATTTCAGGGAGGAGAAAAATTGAGCAGGAGAAACTAGTGATCTTGAACAGCAGCTGCAGTGCCATTATCCAAAGAGTGCTACCGGAGAAGAAGGAAGATCCAGGGTGTATTACACTGCCGGTCCACATCGGAAAAACTAATGTTGGAAAAGGATTGTGCGATCTGGGTTCGAGCATCAACGTTATGCCACTCGCCATGGTAAAACGTCTTCACCTAGGAACAATTGAACCGGTCACAATGAAATTACAGCTGGCAGATCGATCAATTGCCCATCCAATCGGAATCCTGAAGGACGTAATTGTCAAGACGGGAGGGACCCTATTTCCTGTCAATTTCATCATTCTGGATATAGAAGAAGACTGCGAGATGCCACTGATCTTAGGCCGCCCCTTTCTCTCAACAGGTGGTGCACTCATAGATGCGCGATCAAATCACATCAAGCTCCGAGTCGGAGAAGAAGAGCTAAATTTCAACATGGGAAAGCTGCAGAAGTTCCCGTTTGAGGAAGCTTGTTCCACATTTTCTGTAATAGATGGTAGGAGTGAGGATGAGAGCATAGACTCTGTGACTGATGAGCCAAACAAAGTTTCAAAACAGGTACTGAAGCCTGAAGGTGCGGAGCAGCCAAGGAGCTGCAATGCTGTCCACTTCGAGGACCCTATCACTGGGGACCTTGAAGAATTCGATGGGGTTGAGTTCATTCCGGAGGAAGAGGAAAGCACCACGGAGGAAGAAGTGGATCCTGTACTGACACAGGATCCTGAAGGTAAATCTGATCTCTCTCTCCCATCCATTTCTCGCAAATTACTGCCTTCCGTTGAATGCCCACCAGAGCTTGAACTTAAAATACTCCCGGATCATCTTAAGTACGTCTTTCTCGCTGAACATAAAAGATTACCGGTAATTGTGTCAGCCAAGCTGACACAAGAACAAGAAAAAGCTCTGGTAGACATTCTAAAGAAATATGTACATGCAATCGGATGGACCATTTCTGATATAAAAGGAATAAGCCCCTCTGTTTGCATGCACAGAATTTTAATGGAAGAGGAGTACAAGCCCTCAAGGCAACCACAAAGGCGTCTGAACCCCCATATGCAAGAAGTGGTAAGGAAAGAAGTTATCAAGCTCTTAGATGCTGGTATCATCTATCCTATATCTGATAGCAAATGGGTAAGCCCAGTGCAGGTCGTACCAAAGCGTGGAGGGATATGTGTAACGATTAATGAGCAAGGAGAAGAAGTGGCGACACGTCCAGTGACCGGTTGGAGAGTTTGTATTGACTACCGGAAGCTCAATACCACTACAAGGAAGGACCATTTCCCTTTGCCATTCATTGATCAGATGCTGGAGAGGTTGGCTGGAAGGGAGTACTATTGCTTTTTGGATGGATACTCTGGCTATAATCAGATTGTAATAGCTAGTGAGGATCACGATAAGACCACATTCACATGCCCATATGGAACTTTTGCGTATAGGCGCATGCCTTTTGGACTTTGTAATGCGCTTGCCACATTTCAAAGATGCATGATGTCAATTTTCTCAGAATTTATCGAAAAATGCATTGAAGTTTTCATGGATGACTTCTCTGTGTATGGAGATACTTTTGATGAATGCTTGACTAATCTTGCACAAATTTTGAAAAGATGTGAGGACAATAACCTAGTTTTGAACTGGGAGAAGTGCCATTTCATGGTCACCGAAGGAATAGTGTTAGGTCACTGCATTTCGCGGGCAGGCATCGAAGTCGACAGAGCCAAGGTCTCAGTCATCTCAAACCTTCCATTGCCTAATTCAATAAAAGCAGTTAGGAGTTTCTTAGGGCATGCCGGTTTCTACCGGAGATTCATTAAGGATTTCTCTAAAATTGCCAAGCCGCTCACTAATTTGCTTTGTAAAGAAAATTCTTTTGTAATAAATGAGGCGTGTGTTCAAGCCTTTGACACACTCAAAGAAATGTTGATTTCTGCTCCAATAGTGCAACCACCCGATTGGTCAATGCCTTTCGAGGTAATGTGTGATGCAAGTGATCTCGCCGTGGGTGCAGTTCTTGGGCAACATAAGGAAGGGGAACATTGTGTAATTCATTACGCAAGTCATGCCCTGAATGAGGCCCAAATTAACTACACCACCACGGAGAAGGAGATGTATGCTATGGTTTTTGCGTTTGATAAATTCAGACAATATCTCATTGGTACGAAAACCACGTATACACAGATCACTCTGCACTGAGATACTTGTTCAGCAAACAAGACGCCAAACCTCGATTAATCAGGTGGGTACTTTTGTTGCAAGAGTTCAACATCGTAATAAAAGATAGAAAAGGTAGAGACAATGGTGCTGCTGACCATTTATCTCGACTAGAAAATGATAAAAATGAGCTAGCCGTTAATGAGAATTTTCCGGACGAACAATTGTTTGCCTTGCACCTTCATGATCAAGCTTGCCCGTGGTTTTCTGACATTGCTAACTTTTTAGCATGTGGAGTAATCCCACCATTTCAGAACAAGGGCCAAAAAGCAAGGTTCCACCGTGATGTAGTTAACTACTCTTGGGAAGATCCTTATCTTTTTAAGCATTGTGCAGATTCGATTATTAGACGATGTGTAATTGAGCACGAGGCTTATCAAATCGCTAAGAAATGTCATGAGTCGGAATATGGAGGTCACCATGGCCCCACTCGAACAGCTCATAAGGTGCTCGAATGTGGTTTCTATTGGCCTACCATCTACGAGGATTGCAAAGCGTTTGTTAAAGCTTGCGACAGATGCCAAAGATTAGGGAATATCTCCAAGAGGGATGAGATGCCTCAACAAGGAATTCTCACCCTTGAGATTTTCGATGTATGGGGTATTGACTTCATGGGACCATTCCCGACTTCTGATGGGAACCATTACATCTTGGTAGCTGTCGATTACGTTTCCAAATGGGTTGAGGCGATTGCACTGCCAACCAATGATGGCAACCGGGTCATTAAATTTTTGAAAGGTAACATTTTCAATAGATTTGGTGTACCCAGAGTGATCATATCTGATGGAGGAACCCATTTTGTTAATAAAGCATTTGCAAATCTTATGAGCAAAAATGGGATTCTCCACAAGATCGGCACGCCTTATCATCCCCAAACCAGTGGCCAAGTCGAAGTATCCAACCGCGAAATCAAACACATACTCGAGGCCACTATGGGGATAACCCGCAAAGATTGGTCACGTAAGCTCAATGATGCTTTATGGGCATACCGCACTGCATTCAAGACTCCCATAGGGATGTCTCCATACAGGCTCGTCTTTGGAAAAGCCTGTCATTTGCCCGTGGAACTAGAGCATAAGGCTTACTGGGCCGTAAAAACGCTTAATTTTGACCCACGAGTTGCTCAGAGTAAGCGCAAGTTGGACCTCAATGAAATTGAGGAAATACGTGCGCAAGCTTATGAAAGCTCGAGGATTTACAAAGAGCGGACCCAGAAGTTGCACGATCGTCGTATTAAATCTAAACACTTCTTTGTTGGCCAAAATGTCTTGCTATTTAATTCTAGGTTGAAGCTGTTCCCCGGAAAGCTTAAATCTAGATGGGAAGGGCCCTACGAAGTGGTGCACGTGTTTGAGAGTGGAGCTGTCAAGATCCGAACTGACAGAGGGGAACTGGTGGTGAATGGACATAGATTGAAGGAGTATCTTGGGCAGTTCGACCCTGAAAAAGAAGCTCAAAAGACGACAGAACCGGCTTATGCTCAATAAATCTTATACATATACCTCTTTATTTTATCATTACTTCTTCCATCTATTTTTATTGGGAAAAAGTATCCAAAAATCAAGTGAACATTTAGAGTACTAAGACTCTAAATGTGAGGATGTTGATATTTGGAGAAAACCTAATATTTTTCTTATAATTGTTTTGCAGGAATTCATGGAACCAACAAAAAGAAAGATAAAACTTCCAAAAACCAGGTTCCTGGTTGGGTTAACATTATATTTAATGGAAATTAAATTTTGGAAATTAGAGAAATCTAAAATCCAGAATAAAATTCATAAAATAGAATTGTTAACCCAACCTAATCTATGCAAGCAATATGTTTCAGATTATATATCTGTGTAAATATGTTTGCCAGTGAGTTCATCTCTATGAACATAAATTTTTGAAAACCTAAGAATTTTCCTAAGTCTTGAATGTGGTCTATTTTTCATGTCCAGGTAATTCGAATTAATTCGAATTGCTTGGAGCAAACCACATAAGACATTTTGCCTTGGAAATTTTTACTCTCGGATTTGTTAATTCGAATTATGCATGCAATTCGAATTAATTCGAATTGCCATGCAAATTCGATTTGGCATCCAAGGCAGAGTATTCGGAATGTATTATTGGCCAAGTATTGCAATTCGAATTATAAGGCAATTCGAATTAATTCGAATTGCCTGACTAATTCGATTGGCATACAAAAGGCATTTTCCTCAGCAAGTGAGCAATTCGAGTTATTCAAGCAATTCGAATTAATTCGAATTTGCCACAATAATTCGAATTAGCTCATTTAGGCCTTGTGCAGATTTTGCTCACCATCCTCAAGTTCGAATTGTGAATCAATTCGAATTAATTCGAATTGATCTCAGAATTCGAACTTGCTTTATTTCTTCGTCTTTCTAGCCAATTCGAATTAATTTGAATTGGCTTGAATAACTCGCATCTCTCACAGAAACCATATTCGAATTGATGAAATAATTCAAACTCCCCTTCCGAATCCTTTTTATACCCTTACTTCCCTCTCTCTTCCATCACTTTCGCTTTTCACATTTCCAAAATCCCCCGTTCCCTCTCTCGCGAAACCCTCCTTCCTCGCGAAACCAGTCACTCGTCTCAACCTTTCCTCCGTTCAAACTCGTCGGAAATGGCATCTTCGTCATCAAATCCGAGTGGGAGCAGGGGGTAAGTGTTACTTTTCCATTTTCGCACTCGGTTTTCACAGTTTACAGTTTTGTCTTTTCATATTCCGTGCGAAATTGGGGCTGGAAAGGGAATGTATTTCGTTTTTCATGTCGGGGATGGTCGGAAAGTGGTCGGAAATGGCTGGGTTTGGTCGGTTAAAGGGTAGAGCCGCTTAGGGCAGAACATAGGTTTCATGGGCTTTTTGTTGTAACTGCCATTTTAAGGGTTCGAAATTTTCTGTAGTATAGGGGGTGTTCTTATTTTGAAAATGAGGGTCTCAAAACCCTTAAAAATTTGATTTTTGTTCATATTGCAGTATTGTTGTTCCATTTGTGTCTATGTGTGTATCTGTGTTATCTTTATTTGTGTTTTGGAAACCTGTGAGTAGGGGTAACACTGTAGTCATGTCTTCTTTGGCTACTGTGTTGTTTCTCAGTAGATACTTGATGATGATGATTGAAAAATGCACGATGATGCACAATTGAAAACCTGCGTTCTGAAGCATAAATTTTTGTTGACAACATTGATGCATTGCTGTAGCGTAGATGGACCATTTATGTCTGTTTGTTTTGATGTTTGCATGTATTAAATTATATGAGTATTTTTGTAATAAATGTTTTTGTCGGGTACATGTTACCCACACATTGCAAACTCAACTCTAGAAGTTGATGTTTGCACATCCGGGACACATGGTACAGACGAAGCCATGCCAAAATTTTTCCAACACTTTTGACATGGCATTTATGTATAAAAAGACAAAATGATAGAATGTTCTTTGCATTAAAGGTGTTTGATCTTTGTCAACTTGGGTCAAGTGGGGAATATCTATGAGGAATGTGTTGGTTATTCCTTAAAAACCCAATTTCCCAATAACAAAATCCAAATGGGGGACCACTTACACCCCACTTTCATTAAATAAACTAGTCAACACTTTTCTTAAAAGAGCCAAAAATTACCTTTTTTGTGTGTATGCATGTTCTTTTATTTTTAATTTTTCATGGTCCATTGTTACATACTAGTAATGGCATGATTTGTCACTTGCATTTGCTCTTCATCATTAATCTCTTATCGCTCCTATCCCACATGATTCTTAATCACTTTCTAAGTGATAAAAATCAAAAATTCTTTCGTAGGCTCAATAGGCTACGAAATTTTATCTTTTTGGTCATTTGACCACCCAAAAACATCTTAGACTATTTTTAGTCCATGAAAAACTTTAAGGATCCACATCCTTATTTCTCCCTTGCTTTCCCGGTTTTGTTGCAATAAGTGTTGGATTTAATAATCCAACCCCCATAAATTCAAGTAAAAAAACCAATTAAATCACATTTAGAGCATAGCTCAAAATGTGAGGATGTTAATTTTCAACTTGAATAGTTTTTATCCAAAAATTTGCTAAAAATAGTTTCAACTTCTCCTCTTCAGGGACCAATACATCATTGATTCCATTATGGCGCTTCCAAAGACGACTCCAGATCTTGCCTTCCTAGACATCGAAAGGATGAAGAAGGAAATAGAAGCTAATAGGGTGGCCATACGGGACGAGTACAAATTAAACATGGACCACCAGATTGAGTGGAGGTTCGAGATAAAGGACTATTGGTGGAATGCCATTCCAGAAGCAGACAGATATGATAAAGCCACGGGTCTCGAAAGGGATTTCTGTCAACACGTGTGGAACTTCTGGAATCAAAAGTTTGAAGAAGCAAGATATGATCAGAGGTTCGAAGAACCAAAAGTCCACTATGAGCGGATGGTTTGGAGGATGAGACAGCAGAAAGCCATGTGGAACAGAATGCTTGAGGCCCACTTTGGAGATAGGAGAGCATCTGCTTTTGATCCAGTCCTCATCCAACCACCCATCACAAAGGAAGTGAGGATGCATTATGCTCCCAAGACGCCTCCACCGCAACTAGTTGCGTCAACTGGTGTACTCTCCATGACAGAGGCCTTCCCATTCATGTACAAGAAAGAATTATTCGACAACGGAACTATCTGCGGACCAGAGGAGCAGCTATGGCTGACATTGCGTGCAAAGGAGCGTCATACTGAAATGACATACAACTTCCGGGACTCTCTCCAGGCTGTACTGAACTATGGACAAGCCCACCACACTCCAATGTTGGATTCAATCATCTCGAAAACAAAAGCAATCAGACAGTTGTGGGGAGAGTACATGATATCATGGGGGAAATGGGAAAAAGACATCAGAAAATCTGTACTAAGACCAGGGGTAGTTATACCTCCGGAAAATGTTGAGATTATTCCAGTCTTCTTACCAGAAAGAATTCCAGCAGTTGAGCCCCGAGAAGCTACAATGAAGGGGATGCCCAATTTCAAACTATTGAGAGCTGAATGCATTGCAATGATTAAGAGCAGATCATGGGATAGAATGGGAAGAAAGAGGAAACAGATCTCAGTCATGGGTAAAAACAAGTGTTTGGAGTTTCTTAACATCCTACCAGTCCGAGATCTGCGTTATTTCAAAGAGAAAGAAGCGGACATCATGGACACTTTGTACACAGAAATGAAAAAGAAGTTCTTCGACCTGCTACGAGAAATGGATGCAGAGGGTCTGAGACACTGTCAAGAACACCGACCTCGCCTGGAGTACAATACGGGATTCCAAGGTGTCCTAGGCAGATATTTCACTTTGAAGTGGACTCAGCAACTCACAGCCATGTCTGAGCCTGAATTCATCAAAAAATTTCTGAAGATCAAAGGTCCGGAATTTGGATTGGATGTTGAGAATGAAGAACAAATCATTGACGATTATGTTGACCCAACCTCCGAGCAACCTCGGCCTGCTGAATCTGAACACTCTCAGCCTGAAACCGAACCAGAACCACCAAAGAAGAAGAGAAAACTGATAAGGTTGGCAGATAAAGAAGTCTGAAAAATCTGCTGAGCCTCAGATCAAAATCCAAGAACCTCCGAGTCAGCCAAGAATCATTCCCCCTGTGCCCAAATATTATGGTGAACCCTCTAAGCCGAAAGACAAGGGCAAGGAGCAAGTTATTGAGATATCCAAGGAAGAACAGTTGCGTAAGGCCCAAGAGCAAGCCGATGCAGAATTGGCAAAGGAAGTCCAAGAGGATG
This sequence comes from Hygrophila difformis, assembly GCA_030278955.1. Taxonomy (NCBI): domain Eukaryota; kingdom Viridiplantae; phylum Streptophyta; class Magnoliopsida; order Lamiales; family Acanthaceae; genus Hygrophila; species Hygrophila difformis. The sequence continues at coordinate 21,964,245 of JAOANR010000005.1, forward strand.
CTGATGCAGAAGCAGCAAGGATAGCTCAAGAGGAAGCTGAAATGGATAGGATGGAGGCACAGAGGAAAGCCGAGTACGATGCCCGACAAGCTGAAATAGCAAGAAGGGAGAAGGAAGAGGCTGAGATCGAAATGGCAAAAGAAACGGAGGAGTGGAAGCAGAAAATGGAAGCTGAGAGGGTTGAGAAAAATCGATTGAGGAAAGAACAAATGGCCAAGCTTGCCGAAGAGGAGGGTAAGAAAGCAGAAGAAGATGCCAAGAGGGCAGAAATGGAGGAAAATATTAGAAAAGCCCGAGAGGAAGAGGAGAACAGAAAAGCTGCTGAAAGACTGCAGGCTGAGCTGGAGAGGAAAAAGAAAGACGACAAGAAAACACAGGCCGATGTCGGAGACGATGATTGCCAGATAATCAGAGCAACCGACATTGTGCCTGTCAAGGTGAAAGCTGAGCCAGCAGAATGGGCCAAAGATAAGGAGCAACAAGTGAAGAGATCCACTGCTCGCAGAAATAACACAGAGGCGGATGTTGAGAAAGCTTTGGAAGGAATGAAGCCTACAGAGGAATTAGAGGAAATGGTGCACGAGAACAATGAAAGACTTGAAGAGTCAAAGAAGAAGTCAGCCGAGCTTGCAAGTGATTTGAATGAAAATAGCTGCACAAACTATGGCAGCAGCTGCTACTCAACCGCAACCCACAATGCAAGAAACAAAGAGAGCTGAAGACATCAGTGGAGATAAGCAAGCAGATCTGGAAAACATGGATGACATCTTCAAGAACAAAACATTTCAGCAAATTCTTCAGTATGATCTCAACATCCCTGTGGAACAAGGAGAGAATATGGGGGAGGAATTCGAAGACTTAAACATCGGAAAGGAAGTGGAGGCATCACAAAGGGAATACCAAAATGCGGGTGATCCTTATCTTTCCGAGGATTTCCTGAACTCCGTATTCCCTGAAGATCCTTATACTTCGCACGAGCAGGGAGCAGCTCAAGGAAGTGAAGAAACTGAGTTGAAACAAAATGAGGAGGAGCCACAACCGAATACACAGGTTGAACAGAGGGAACAACCAAGAGAGAACTTTGACTCTGATGGAGAACAAGCAAGAACTGAAGGAACCCAAGAATCAACCGGATCAGTGCGATCGGCGGATTATTGGGCCAACTCAACTTCAAGGGGCAGGCTGGGTGTATCCACCAAAAAGTGCATAAAATTCCACATCAAGGATGATGCTGATATAATGAGGAGGTTCAACGGGAATGAGCAGAATGCGGGACGATACATGGCACTAAGTGGAGTATTTGTCCCTGATAAAGGATTCAGTCCAGAATTGATTGATCATCCAATGCTACTCACGTTGAAAGAAAATCACGGATGGACTGAATTCCTCAAGCATAATGCTGAACCTGGGATAGCAGAATTGGTTCGGGAATTCTATTGCAACATTAATGCCGCACAGAAAACGAGTTGGGTGCGAGGGGTTGATGTAAACATCTCCGGAGAATACTTGAACAACTTCCTTGGCACACCCAACTGGAGGTCAGAAATTCCGACATCTGAGCATTTTGAGAAGGGAGCAAGCAGGGCAGCCGACAGGCAATACCACGACAACATCACTAGATCCCTCACTGCCGCAAGCTACACTGGTGAAATCCCTTTCAAAGCAAAGCACCTGAAACTGGAATTTCAACCGTCATATGACTTCTACATGTCAAAAATCAGGCCAAATCCCCATGCACATGAAATATCTGGTCGAATGCTGAAGGGTTTTGCCAAGATTTGGCATAGATTGAAGATAAATGTAGGGGAACAGATCTTCCATGTCATGACCTCAAAAGTCACTGGCAACAGGGCTACCGCTTTATGCTATCCCAATCTCATCAGGAGAATTTGTGAGGCCCAAGGAGTAGATCTAACAGTTTTCGCAGAGAGCGATCTTATTGACATGAACCGGCCGATCCCAGTCCCGAAGACAAGGATAACTAACCCAGTTACATACATTATGCCGGAAGAATCAGACGCTCAATCCAGATACACTCCTAGGACAACACCAGCTGGACGCAAAGGACGCAAGAAAAAGGACCGTAATGAGGCGGTACCTTCAGCAGGAGAAGCTGCAGTCACACCAACAGAACCTGCCCCCACTCCCAGTCATCCTGCAACTGATGCTTCCGCCCCGAGCCAATCAAGAGCACATCCTGTCAGACCCTCTCACAGAAGCCAAAATGTCTCACAATTTCCAGCTGATTCTCAGACAATCGAGATTGTGAGCCGAATGGGAGAGTCAATGATGCAGAGTGTCAAATCCTTGGCCGATGTCATCATGTCGACCCAAGAGAAGCAATTCCAAAAGGAGGAGGAATTTAGACTGAAACTGCTTGAAAGAGAGGATAGGCAGGCAGAAAGAGAGGCAAGGCAGCATCAGGAAAGGATAGCGAACGAGGAAAAGAATAGAAAGATGTTTGAAGCAGTGTTCGCCAGTCAGGCCAAAATGTTCGACAATCAGGCCGAAATGATGAAGACCCTGCTCAGGAAGCTACCCTCACCTCCAAGAGATGACTCGGAATCTTCAAAACAGCAGTTGGAGAAGAAGGATTGAGCTAGATTGATCATATTCATGCGAGCTCCATTGTAAACATCATGCATTAGATTTTCCATTCATGCAGTACACTTCCTATCCATATCATGGAAATCTATTGTAACTGATGTATTTACCGCTTTCCAAAAGAGAATTTCGTTTTGAATTCTCAAAATATTCAGAAAAAGATGTGTGACAGTCCAAGATGAATAAGTGACTGTCACGCCAAAAACAAAGCTGTGACATGCTTGCATGTTCACAGTGTCTCTTTACTGCTTTCAAATAACCAACCGGCATAAAACAAGCATAAATCTGTCACCTAAGTTCACATGTTGAATTTAGGCCAATGATGAAATTTTCAAACTATTACATTGGGATAAAATAATTAAAAATATGCATGATATAAATTCTTGAGGTTTTGAGCTATAAAAATTCAATGATATGATCACTTAAAAGAAAAACAAACTTTTCATGTTGAGAATTTGATTGAATGAGTTGTAAGAATTTTTCAAAGGCTAAATTCAAGAATAAATGTATGACATGATCAATCCATACCATGTGAGATTTTAGCCATGAGTCACTTTTACTCATTATTTCCTTGTTGTGAGGAAATCAATTCGATTAAAGGACACTAGAACTTGCGATTGGGACCGATTCAAGACCATGCCATATTCCCGAAATCAAGCATATGATTGAGGCACTTAGAAAAACCAAACTTTTGGCCTTCGTTTGTAATCCAAACCCAAAAATATTTTCCCTTTAGGATTAACCACTTTGAGCCTATAAGCTTAATTATTCTTTGAAGCCTTCTATATTATTCCTAGCCTTACAAAAAGACCAAAAAAATCAAACCCAAGTGTACATGAGCCATTCCATCTAGGCATTGTAATTTTTGATCATCAAATATGTATCAATCGGTATATTATGAACCGATTCAAAAAAAAAAAAATGATGAGATCCATTCAACAAGAAATTGCAAATGACAAAGCAAGTTAGACATAGTCTAATGCATGCAATAGAAAAGAAAAGCAAAAGAAAGAAAGAAAGAAATAATGATGATCATAAATTTTAAATAAAATATGCCAAGTTATGATGGAATGGAATCATGTCACTTTTTAGCCCAATAAATTCCTTCCATACCTAATGTTACAACCGTATGCCCCGTTATAACCTTGAATAAGACCTCGGGATCTTGATTTGAAGAAATGAGCAGGTGGCGAGTTGGTCCGATTGCAAGCTTATGGGAGAAGTTGATCGAATTTGATTATGAGCGTTAATGATAAAAAGCCAACTTTGAGAGTGAGTGATCTTTCCGACTCTACTACATGTGAGGCTTTGTTTTTATTGATAAATGTTCATGTCATGCTTGAATTCAAGAATTAAGCCAATGGGATTTTCTAAACACATATTCAAGAAGAATTAACAATAATGATTGGTCTGTATTTCTACTCAAGTGAGAAGTATCATTCCATTAAACACTGCAACCAAGAGAGTTTAATACTTGTAATTTTGATTGTCTTATCCCAATATAAAAAGAATGAAATTTTTGAGGCCACGCAAATGGATTGAATATGCAGAGTCCAAGCTCTTAGGAGCACTGACTCTGACTGCTCGGGGACGATCAGTATTAAATGTGAGGATGTTGATAATGGCCAAAATTGACCATTATTTCCAATCCATTTCCGTGTCTGAGACGGACATTTTGATCGTGTTTCCATCTTATTTTAATAAGAAAGCAGTTGAATTCGACAGATTAATGCAAGTTTGTAAAATATTGGGCCGGTAATAAAAAGACACAAAATATGCAATTTTTAATTGTATTTGTGTTAGAAAAATCCAACAACATGAAAAAAGGAAAAAGAAAAGAAAAAGGAAGAAAAGATGGGCAAAAGAATAAAAAGCCCACAAAAATCAAAAAGAGGGGAAAAAGATTGAAAATCCCACAACTGAAATATGGTTAAGTGTTGAAGCACAATTCGAATTGTGCAATTCGAATTAATTCGAATTGCATACAATTCGAATTGCTGAAGAGAACAAAGAATGGTTAAGTGTTGGGGAAGGGATGCAGAAGCCTAGTTCGAATTGTTCAATTCGAATTAATTCGAATTAGGCAATGAAGAGAAGGAACCCAAAAAGGCAAGAAGAAGAGGCAGTTCGAATTGTCCAATTCGAATTAATTCGAATTAGCACAAATAATTCGAATTGCCAACAGATGCAAGGAAGCCAAGCAGAAACCCTCATCCAATTCGAGAAAAAGACCAATTCGAATTCTTCACAACAATTCGAATAGGTAACTGAAGGCCACAATTCCAGCTCAAGGAAGAGATCTCACAATTCGAATTAATTCGAATTGGCTGAGATAATTCGAACTTCACTCAAAAACTCATCCAAATGAAGCTGTGGAGCATGAGGACAACACTGGTGGGCCTAGGGTTTCGAAATTTGTCTATAAAAGCAGACCTTCCACAACAGAATGAAGGATCCAAAAACTTTTTCCAAAAAGCAGCTTGGGAACAAAAAGAATAGCAGGAGGTTCCAACACCCCTTAAGGGTTAGGTAGGTAGTTTAGTTTAGTTTAGTTTATTTTTCTTGCAAGTAGTGTAGTTTTACATGCTTTAATCTTAGTTTAGTATAGAAGCAGTTCTTGTAACCCATAGAGTAGCCATTTCCAGAATTTTTACATGCTTTCTAGTTAGAATCAACCCTACCTTCAAGTTAATGAGGGTTTTGGGTTCTCTATTTCACCTTCAAAGTGTCAATGCAAGATAAATTTCCAGAAATGGTGTTGTTCATGTGTTTTGGCACTCTTTAATGCTTTCTTTAGAAATAAATGCTTAGAATGTTTGTTTGTTTCAACTAGGTTACATTTATTATGTTCTAGTTGACATTCAAACACAATAAATGCATGTTTAGTGGGTTTTTGGTTTGATTGTGTGCCTTATAGCTTCAAACAAGTATTCTTAGGTTTTAGATGCTTTTAGATGTTGTTAGGATTTACTTTTCTTGCCTTATATTTCTTTTTTATTTGTGTTTTCTTGACTTAGATAACATAGGTGTTCTTGGCATTATGCATGTAGTTCTTAGATATTAAGAAGTTTTAGGATTTTTAATCTCTGAATCTTGTGTTTGTAGAAATAGGGTTGAATCCTATCAATACCCACTGGACATGTGTTTACTTTTATTTTGAAAATCTCACTAGGGTGGCTGTGAAGTGACACTGATGAGAGATAAGGGATTTGGTGAATCTAAACCCATCACTACCCGTACAGTGTACACCTAACCCATACTTGTGAGACAAAATTGTTATGAGAAAATGGGATACAATTCGAATTGAGGCAATTCGAATTAATTCGAATTGCCCAAGAAATTCGAATTGCACACCAAATATTTTCCTTCATGTGGTTTCCAACCAATTCGAATTATCCAATTCGAATTAATTCGAATTGCTCAACAATTCGAATTGGCTTGAAAACCACATTGTATCCACTGCCATCCCCTCATGCCTTAGTTTATTTTCTACCCCCAACCAATTCGAATTGCCCAATTCGAATTAATTCGAATTGCTGGACAATTCGAATTCACCTTCTCATTGAGGTAAATGCCTTAGTCAATTTGAGCAAGGAAAGGATTTTGCCTATTCGAGTTGTCCAATTCGAATTAATTCGAATTGGACAATAATTCGAATTAGATGATACTCCAGCTCCCGGCACTGATTAATTGGACAAGGTCATACTTCATTCTTCATGCATTCTCAATTCGAATTACCCCAATAATTCGAATTGAACTATCCTTTTATTTTGAAGATTCCAAAAATATTTTATTTCTTGATTTGTGTAAGCTGCATAGGTGTATTGGGCTTAGGCCCATTACATCCAATTTTTACCCATTACACATTTCAACCCATTAGTGTCTATTATTGTGTGATTAACACTCACATAATACCAAAAACATTTTCTTAATTTCATTTTTTTTCTCTTTCATTGCGTGTATGAATGAGTAATGAGAAATATCACAGATCAATGTTGGTGAAAGGTCCCTTCACAGGGATTTGATTAGCTCGTCTTCTGTGTATTGATTATTACTTGTTATTTTGCATGGTCTGATTGGAGATTGGTGGAAGATACGGAGAAAGGTCTCTTCACCGAGATACGACTAGCCACTCAGCCAATTCCTGATCAGATACAGTTTTCTTTTCTTTACCTCAATTTTAAACCTGAATTTCAAGCTATGGTAATATTAGACAGTGTCGATCAACACTGTTATGATAATACAATAGTAAGAGACCATGTAGGTTTTTCCGCATTCATGGACAGTAGGACTCTCGATGATAGCGATCACTGTCATTAAGGGATCCTCACTGTCTAAAATCATTCCATCTGGGATAATTGGGAACCGGACAGCAGATGTTTGCAGTCCGGAAAACCCAACTATCTCTAGCACTCTTTTTAGCCAAATTCTTCTTATCTCTGGCTAATCCCATCTTTGTGTATCAAATTCTGTCTAACTCCACCATATATTTTGGGGTATTCTATTTTACTTCTCATATACTTGTATGCATGATACTATTATGTAGATGTTGTGGTCATAACTATTTTGGGGATCCTTCCCCTTGGACACAGAAGTCTTGATTTAAATCAGATGTTGCATAATAAATTTCCAACAAAAATTCCTTTATTAAATCCGGATCTGAGTAAGGGATAAATTCGACAGTTATGATTAATTCATATTCCACTGGGGGTTGATTTTGAGAGCTTAGAAGCAGAGTCAACGATTAGGTCTCATCTTGACTGAAAGGATCAGTGTTTTAAATTGAGAGTTTAGTACCTGTCTTGGGAATGATTTTCAGATATCAATTGGTTTCTCAAAATTGTTGTGTGTTGGAAATCTTATATTAACTATTGCATTAAGTCAATATCCACTTGGGTGTAGACAAGATGTGATAGATAATACTAGAGGAACAATATGTAGGCCTTGGTGAATTTCTAAGGTAGGGTTGAGTATTCCTTCGACTGCTATCTTCTTCTGCCAAAAGCCTAGAATCGAGTCTTGAGTGAGTACATCCGGAGTAGGTTCATTTATGGATCTGTTTCATTTAGTTGTATCTCATAATTACCCAGATGTTGTGAGCCCTGTGGCTTATTGATATCTTGGGGGTTCTTGATCTGCATCTGGTCACCAAGACCATGGGCTCTTTTATACTAACGGAAAGATATGCTTTTAAGACTTCCGAGTGATAGGATTTTAACTGCTTTCTTTACTGCTTTCTTTTAAATGCTTTCATAGAGGTCACTCGGAAGAAATTTAAGGTTGTCCATCTGTTGAAAGGTTTGAGAGTTATGGAATGGTTTGGGGCTTCAATTTGAAAACTTTTGGTGTGACCAGAGGAATGATAGGAGTACTTAGCATATCAACTAATGGTATGTTGGGTGTTGCTTATCCACCACAGATAAATAATCTAACCTCACAAGGCCTGTGAACAAGGCCTGAGAAGGGAGTTATTAGTAAGTCTGTGGTATCTTAGATTTTGTTATCTTAAGAGCATGTAAACTCTTACTATAAGTACCTGTCTGTTAAAGGGAACATGGTATAGAGAGCATGAGAGTTAGCTAACTGGAGAATTATCCCAAACTAAGATCTGTGTATTAAAAGTGGAAGTTTAATTGTGTCCCATCTGAATCTTGTCCAATCTTTCTTATTTCCCCTGTCCCTTCTGTCTCATTTTATCTGCTTTCTTAGGATAACTTTACTGCTTCCTTAGAAATAGAATTTACTCGCTTTGTTGTGTAATTTTATTGCTTTCTTAATCTAGTTTAAATTATGTCAAGTAGTTGTTAGAAAACCTTGCAAAACTTGAATCGAGTAACCGAGTGGAAAATCTTAGTAAACGACGTGGGCCCTGCTTCCATCGCACACCCTCCAGTGAACGATCCGGTACTTACTATAAATTACTGCAATTTTTGACACCGTGCGCTTTCGGGGGCACAGTTTCTTAACACGAGCTATAAAAACGTGATAACCTATAATATATCCCTAATCCCAACTCCATCTTCATAAATTGGTTTCATTGAATAAAATTGAAAACCAGGTTTATTATGTTTCAGAAATATTCATGTAATGGGGACTTGTCAAAAGTTTCATGGCAAGGATCTTCATGACATGAAGCTATGATGAGTTTCATGATGCAAATAGCTGGGGACTTTCAGGGTGACAGACTGAAGGTCAAGATTGAGTTGTCTACCCCGGCTGCATCATGAAAGTTGTCAAAAGTTTCATGCCAGGGAGGATGCAGCGTCGTTGAAATTAGAGCACCCACATGAGTAATAAAAAGTGGAATATATCCTTAACACCTTTCCCGCGACTCATAACTCTTTCTTTTTAATAAATTTAACTTGGGATATTTTAGAAAAGCTCGTGTAGGAAATTGTCAAAAGTTTCAGTAGGCAGCTCGGAAATTTCAACTCTGGGTTCAGTCAAATAATAACAAACAACGATACACAATAATACAATCGCTTAATCAAACAATTCCCGAACTCGCGAGAGGATGAAGCGCAACTTCGAGGACGAAGTTGGTTCTTAAGGGGGGTAGACTGTAATACCCGTAAATTTTAGAATATAAAAATAGGAATTAATCCAATAGGAAAGGAAGTCTCGTTCAAAGAACCCGTAAAATTGGAAATGCACGGAAATCAAAAGACGACGATTTAGAACCCGACGAACCCGAACACATGAAATCAAATGGAATCGGAATAAATGACCCGGAAAATCGAGCGCGAAAACGTGGAAGGATGGAAGCCCGAAAGCGTGGAGGAAAAGACCCGATGGATCGGATCGCACGGACCCGCCAGGACCGCAGTCCAGGCGGGAGCCGCGCGCTGGCCGGGCGGGGTTTGGCCAAAAGGCGCGCCAACCCCGCGCGAGTCCCCAGATTCGTGCGAATGACGCGGTTTCGGCGATTTCTTGCCATAATTCGACCCCCCGACTATGGAAAGAAGATTTTGAACAGGGGAAGGAGTATTAGGACGAATTAGGGTTGAGCTCCACCCCATTTGTCAGCCTCCAAACCCCCTCTACTCTCCCAAAACACTCTCAAAGCCAAACACTCCTCCGACGAACTTCCGACGAACTTCCGGCTACCAATGACGACCGTAGAGGCGTGTAGATCAAGGATCACAGTCCTTAGATCATTCGTAAGTAGTATCTCAGATTCTCAATCTCGTTTTTCCTCTCGAATCCCCAATCTAACTCTTGATTTGTTGATTGCAAATACGTTCGTGGCCAAAGTCGGGAACGTTGCGTTTCGTGGATCCGTTCGTAGGATTTTGGGCGAGCCGAGCAACCCTAGGACGACCCAAGAACACCATCACTGTAAGTTGAGCCTTCCATATCAATACGGGTGATTTAGGGGCGTCCAAAGTAGTCGTAACAAAACGAAACGTAAAAACCGAAATCAAAAACCCTAATACGCACAGTTTCTGAAATCGGCCTAAAACTCATATTTCGAGGATTCAATCCGAGAAACTTAAAACTAGACTTTTAATCCTAACACATAAATCTATTCAGACATTTTCGTTAAAGTTTGCTTTTTCAAATCGCATCGAAAAGAAACTGTTTTGACAAAACGTGTTTGGAATCTGCCTATGAACATGTCCGAACTTAGTGAGTCTGTTTCTATATTTTTTAGTCCGATTTGATCTTAGAAATCTAAATGAAAGTTGTAGATAATCATGTCTAGTATATGTGGTTAAAATTTCGGAATTTTTGGAGTCCATTTGATATGTCAAAAAGCCAATTTTTTGTACTGTGTCAAATCCGCTTCGGGACAGTAAACTGTTTCCACATTAAACTCGATTTTTGACATGTTTCCTCATCTTATTTCGAAAATGTTAAAACACGAAAGTTGTTCGTTAGGATGTTTTTGGTTTACTGTGTAAATTTCAGAGTTTTCTAGCTTGAAATGGATTTTTAAATTAAAAAGGCGCAAACTGTGACGCCAAGAGACTTTTAAATCGAGAGATTTTGAAATTTCGTAACAAACGATCAAAGATTTGAAATACGATGCATATATACTTTTGAAAAACCCCGATACATTAAATCTAAATGATACTTGAGATACTTTGGTGGAGGGTGAGTGCTCTGCAGGGTGCCCCTCTAGCCTTTCTCTTCGGGCCTATAATGGACGAGAGAATTAGATGAAATATTACGCCAATCGGCGGGAAATACATGGCCTACTCTCTCGGGTTTGTCCGTATGGATTTCCCGAGGCTCCGGAGTGTTACTGGGTATGGCAGATACGGCTGCTGGCCGCCGGATCACCGGCTAAACGAGATACTTACGAAACGGCTGCGGCCGCTGGATCACCGGCTATACAAAACATTGAGAAATGGTTACGGAACGGGGAAATAAAAGATTTAATATTTTTAAAGTATCTATTTATTTATGAATGTCTTTAAATTATGCATTTAAATTATGTCTTTAAATTTCATATCATGACTAAGCTGTTATTGTGGATTAAAGGCATGTTCAAGTACACAACTTAAGTATTATTTCCTTTAAATTGGTAAATGCATGTTTAGGAGTGGAATTTTTTTAATTAATCCCTGTATTGCTATGCTAGGATCGACTTACTCAGTATTTTATATACTGATAAAATTGTTGTTTTCTTTTTCTTTCAGAGTACGGAGGTAATGCATAGCATGTGCATTGGGGGATGGAATTATTAAACATTGTTTTATCGCTTTTTATGATACTTGCATAACGGGCATGTAAATTTCGAGTTTTGGCCATGTCGGCCCACTTTACATTTTCCGCTGCGATATATTATTATTATTACTATATGCGTGGATAATACTTATTATTACTTTTAAATAGATTCCGGATTTGTTTTAAACCTTTTTGCAATACCCGTAGCCTTGCATCTCTTTAGCAGGCCCGGAGAATCCGTGTCTTGCAAGGGAGATGTGGCGGTGGCATCCCGGCCTGGGTTATCAAATCCGGGGTGTTACACAAGTGGAGAAGGTGGCTCCAACAAGAAATGATATATTTCGGAAAGACTATGTAAACTGTTCTAGAATTGCCTGAAAGTTTTTGTCAACCTTTTTGAATGTTCAGAAAACAATGATACTGAAAATGCTTGCTGCTAACTTTTTTCTGTATGGCAGAAATCTGGTACTCCCTCTGTCCCATTTAACTTGTCTTGTTTGACTTTTGCACACAATCCAATGCACGTTTTCAACAGTTAATATCTCAAAATATATACAACAAAAAATTATGTGAAATATATATTCTAAAACTACATGAATATACGATTCTAACAAGATCAAACTCGACTATTTTTTCCAAAGATATATTTACAATAAAATCGAATCAAAGTTGAACAATGAACAGTGTCAAAAAGTCAAACAGGACATGTTTGGTGGGACGGAGGGAGTATTTTGTTGTGCATTGATGATTGTAGACATGGTATTTTGTTTAATGTGACTAGAACCTCAAATCTGTTGCAATGGCAAAAGACTAGTATATTATATGTTGCATATTATCAGCAGAGGACTGTAACTGTCTTGTTCAAAGCCACTCTTGATCTTACTGAATATCTTCATTGTTTTGCCATACCATCAAATTCTTCAGGTCAGTGTCATGTGGGTGTTAAAATGAAGCTAGTTATTAATTATTCAAGTCAGTGTTTAAATAGTTGTTTAATCATGTGGGTGTTAAATGAAGCCAGTTATTACCACCGAGTAATCTTTTACTATAAGGTTTTGGTTACCATTAGCGGCACTCTTGATTTGATATATGAAGTCAATTGTTGTTTGGCTTGCTTAGCTAGCTATTGGTATTTGTATAGAAATGATAAATCTGGGCACTTGATTAATATTCAATCATGTATATTTACAAAATGGTAAATTTAGAGGGATGGGTCTAACTTTAAATGGGTTTAGGGAAGAAATAGTCAATCCGACTCCATATAGGCTAAATTCGCACTTTTTTTAAACGGCGCGTGGGTCTAAAGTTGTGTGTTTCGCACGCGGCCCGATTTTGAATACTTTCCGTGGATTTGGCCCAAATTTCCGGCCCAGATTACACCTAATGGCCCATTTTTCATAATTCAACTTATGGTGGACTAAAACCTGACACATCTCCTTCTAGTGGCCTAATTTAACTATTTTTTATTATAATTATACCCAATCAACGTTAATGGGTATAACTGGGAATGAGACGTGACCCAAGCGGTCATATTCCATGCCTTGCAACCAAAGGTTGGGTGTTCGATTTCCACCCGACCCCTTATCCCTCCTCTTTATCCCCCTTTGTAATTTGTGTGGCGTGGACTCCCACACACATTTGCCGACACATAGGTTTCAATGTTTAAAAAAAAAACACGTTAATGGGTATAACTTCTTTTTGGAATGATTTAGCAACGTTATGAATTGTTAATTTAATTATTTTTTATTCTTATGTTAAAACATAAAAATTGTGTTAGTCCAGCCCACATACATATTCAGACCCAATTTGCATAAGGCCCCAATTTCTAGGCTTGATACAGAAGAGATAGCCCAAGAACAGCCAATGGACCCCAAGGAGATCGCCCGAGCAAGCCAACTTACCTAAATAACGGAGCAACCCGGAGAAAGCAATTTGAGCACGATAACCGCCCGAGTACCACGAGTTAGAGAAAGTGATTTCAGCACGTTACGAGGTGACGTCACCCCGAGTGAAGACTCTCCTCACCCTCGCGGAAGCCTTATCCGCGCTAGTACCAAAATAAAGGCGGGGAAGATCTTATTTGAATTTCATCTTTATCCCTTTCCTCCAACTGGTGCCTCTCAACGAATAGGCACCAGAGGTTGTATAAATTTATAACTTAAGATGAAATTTGGATTCCTCAACCACCAAATATTTCAATATAATGTGTTTACTTTTTCAGTATATTACTTTTATTTATCGCTTTCATTAATGCTTTCTTTACTGCTATTTTACTGTTTTCCTTTACTACTTTCTTTCATTTCCTTAGTGTGTTTCGTGATGCTCTAGTTCCTATCATCCCTTGGGACTGTCCTCGTCCTGCCTTCCATCTTGAAGGCTCCATCTAGAGGATTAAGCGTTAACCCGATACGGGATTAACATCATATATACACATAAAAATATTTTAACAAATAAAAGTATCAGTTAAAAGCCCAAAACAATAACTTGGGGCCAATTAACAAAAGGCCCAATATTGCTGGTCAAATCCGAGTTTAACGTTTAGTCCAAAGAATGGAATACCGAGTAATGAATATCGTCGAAATAGCAATTGAAAATAAAGGAGCAGAGCATAAGGAACAGTAGTTTGAGCGACTACCATCCGAAGTACACTGCCCGATTAAAAGCTTCACAAGCATACCAGCAGAAGTATAAATCCGAGCAAGGAAGCATCGGCACTCCCAGAAGAAGCTCATCCGCACGAAGGAAAGGAAGGCAAGATGAGAACGCGCGTCCAAACATCGTCTGAGTCATCTTCAAAGTTCAAAGTAGTGTCATTCCACGAAGCGGTGCCTACACTTGTAAAAATAGGCTCATTCTAAACAAAATATATGATTGCAGCACCAACACAAAAACCTTAAGTTTCTATCTTTACATTCTTTATAATGTCTATTTTTCCTTAATAAAGCTTTCCTTTTCTTTAATCGCTTTTCGCGTTATATTCTTTACTTCTCAATACATTAGTTATAGATCATATTAGGGTAGTCATCATTCCACTTTTTGCTAAAAGCACTATTTTAGAGGATTAAGACTCTATTTGGAATGACTTTTTTTTCAAGTGCTTTCGACTTTTGCTTCTGACAAAAGCATTTTTGAAGAAAAAAGAGTGTTTGTTTTGGCTTTCTAGAAAAAGCAAAAGCATCTCGATAAGCTGCAAAAGTGCTTTTGAGAAAAGCAGAAGCTAAAAGCACCTAGTAATGTGTGCAGAGTCATAATTGTCCCTATTAATTTATTTAAATTATACTATGAATATATACTATCCAATATAAGTAACATATCC